>CM021110.1:358950313-359035441 GCA_007115665.2 Sequoiadendron giganteum | reverse complement strand
GGGAGAGAGGGAGAGAAAGAGGGGGGTAGAGGGTTAATGGGTTTAGGGTGTAATAGTTTAGGGTTTATGGTTTAGGGTTGAGGGTTTAGGGTAATGGTTTGAGGGTACGTGGTTGAAGGTTTAGGGTTGAGGGATTAAGGGTTGAGGGTTGAGAATTGAGGGTTGAGGGTTTAATGTGTAGGGTAGAGTGTAGAGGGTAGAGGGTGTAAGAGAGAGAGGGAGAAAGGGATGGAGTGGGAGAGTAGGGGAGAGGGAGAGAGTGGGTATAGGGTTCCAGGAGAGGGAGAGGGGAGAGTGGGAGAGAGGGGAGGAGGAGAGGAGGTGGGAGAGAGGGAGGGTGGGAGAGGGAGGGAGAGGGGGTGGGAGAGAGGAGGGAGAGAGGGAGAGAGAGGGAGAGAGTGGGAGAGGGAGGGGGAGGGAGGAGGGAGAGAGAGGGAGGGAGGGAGAGGGAGGAGGGAGAGGGAGTGGGAGGAGGGAGTGGGAGAGAGAGGGAGGGAGGAGGGAGGAGTGGGAGAGAGGGAGGGAGGGTGGGAGAGAGGGGCCGATAAAGTGGGTTTGGGTTTGTAGGAGAGGGAGAGGGAGAGAGAGGGAGGGAATGGAGAGAGAAAGGGAGAGGAGAGAGAGTGGGAGAGGTGGGGAATGGGAGGGAGGGAGAGGGAGGAAGTGGGAGAGAGGGGGAGGAAGTGGAGGAGAGTGAGAGTAGGAAGGAGAGGGGAGGTAGAGTGATAGAGAGAGGTGAGATGGAGAGTGAGAGAGAGGTGGAGAGATAGAGGGATGGAGAGGGAGATAGAGAGGGGAGGAGCGAAAGGGAGGGGAGGAGGGAGGGAGGGTGAGGGAGAGGGGGAGGAGAGGGAGGAGAGGGAGAGTGGGAGAGAGGGAGGGAGATGGAGGGAGAGGGAGAGTGAGGGAGTGGGAGAGAGAGGGAGAGGGAGAGTGAGAGAGAGGAGGGAGTAGAGGAGAGGAGGGGAGAGTGGGAGAGAGAGATATAGGGTAGAAGACAGAGGTATAAGTGTTACAAGTAAAAGGGTAGGGGAGAGATAGAATTAGGGTTTAGGGTTGAGGGTATAAGGGTTAAGGGTAGAGAGATAAAATTAGGGTATAAGGGTAGAGGGGAGAGATATAGAATTAGGGTAGAGGGTATAGATAAAGAGAGAAAATAAATCTATAAAAAAACCAACTTTCTCATAATGCGAGCACATTTTGAAGAGGTAGAGATATGACCATTTTTATCAAGAAATAACGTGAGCGCGTTATAACGCGAGCACATTTTGGCTTGCTCTAAAAATGGTAAAAAAACTCAATTTACCTGTGATCTCGGCCCACATTCTGCATATTCTCCTAGTTCTGCGCATGCTTTGACAAAAAGTAGCTTTTTGATGATGTTGTGAAGTGTGCATGCATGTGTTTCACATTCCACCACCTTTTTCATGATCTTTCCACCACCTTTGCATGAAATAGCAAAGTTTTCACGTTGAAAGACATATAATATAAATTCAAGTTTGAATTCCAGTGAAAACTGATATTCAATTGAAGTTTGGAGGGGAACAAGCTTTTGAAAAAGTCAAATTGTTGAGCAGTTTGAAGAAAGAAGAAGCAAAGGCTACATAATTGGGTAGAACTCCTCCATTTGAAACTTTGGTTTTTTAGCATGTGAAGTATTTACACATTTTATTTCATTATATTATGGCTTGCTTTCATTTTTGTTGTTTTGCATATTCCATGTTGATAATTATTTTTTTGTCATTACAACCTTAGGTTGTCAATGGACATTTTAAATTACACAATTCTATACACTTGCCAATTACATTTTTAAACCACATCTATACAAACCAGCTGATTGCCTTGTCTATGCTACCAAATTTTCCATACAAGTCTCTAAAAAATTGGAATATACTCCTCCCACATTGATAGCACTGATTTAAACAATTTTGGTTTTCATCTCTATTTCTAAATTACCTCATCAATAAAGCTTCCTTATCACCTATGTTGTCATATATTTTAAATGTTTCCTTGATTAGTCTACCTACAAGGGATTCTAAACCTTCTCTCCACTATTTCAAGACTCTTTATTCAAGGATAAGTTAGCAAAATGGGGAAAGGTGCAGCCTATCTTACAGAGCATCTACCAAAAACAACAAACCATCGAGGGTACTTTGATGCAATGCTAGAGGAAAAAACAACTTAACTCAATCTCACTCCAATCAACTTATCAAAAATGAACCAAATCTCAACTTGTCCATTCAATTAGGACTCCTTTACCTTCACAAAACTCATGGATAGAAGACATCAAATTGAGTTCTAAGCACACAATAAAGAGTAAAGCAGACCAGGATGGTTCGTTGGATTAATTTGTAAGTATATGCACATTGGTTCTTATTAATTTTATACTTGTATGCAAATTAATTTGTTTGATGCCAATGCTATCATCTTCTTTTACTTTCCCTATTTGTAAGTAACCTGCTAAACATTGATTGGTGTTCCCTTACAGAAAATGCAGATTTATGAGCCATCCAAGAGAATCTCAACCAGAAAAGCAATGCAACTTCCTTATTTTGATGATCTTGACAAATCTCAATTATGATTTTAATCCATTAAAAAAGTGCGTGTGAAGCTTGGTGAGGGAATTTTAAGTTATTCGTTTTAAGTTAACCTTATCATGAGCACCTATGATGTAGACATTATAAGAGCATCTTGAATTTCAAAATATTCTATTCATGAGATGTGTTGTGTGCAATAGGTATCTTGGAACTCCCAGTGAAGATGTATGACCAAGAGTGACTAAGTTGAGAGATTGCTATGCCTATCTGTAAGTACCTTCCATCTATTTTCATTTCATTTCCATTTTGGATGCTCTTTCTTTTTCTTCTTTTACTTTGCATATCTATAAGAAAACTACTAAAAATTGATTGGTCTCTCCTTACAAAAAATGCTGATTTATGAGCCATCGAAGAGAATCTCAACCAAAAAAGCAATGCAACATCCTTATTTTGATGATCTTGAGAAATCTCAATTCTGATTTGAAGCCATTATAAAAGAGCATGTGAAGCTTTGCGAGGGAATCTCAAGTTACTCATTTGAAGTTAACCTCATAATGAGCACCTATGATGTAGACATTATAAGAGAATCTCGAATGTATGAGTGAAATTGTAAAATATCTATGAGAATAAAGTACCTAAGGAATTTTAATGAGATTTACTAAAATAATGAAATTTGGTGCAGGGGCACCAAGGTTATTGAGCAAATTTGGTTCATGGAAGTCTTAAGTTAGTTTTGTGTTTTGAGTTTTGTCAATTGAATAAGGTCATATTAGACCAATTTATAATGTAATAAGTCATGTTAGTTGGTTTTGGGGTCATTTTGGAGTTTATGTTGCATATTTGTCAAAATGCTGTAAAATTGCAAAAATTTAAAAGTTGTTAATGTGAAAAAAGTGCATAAAAATGTAAACTTGAAGTGATTATGATAGGAAGTGATTCTGATAGCAATATAGGGAGGAAATCAACTCACTTCCACAATAAAAAAGGATTCCAACTTCCTTCCTTCCCTCAAAACTCAATCTTGGTTTATTTTCAACTTTGCACCTAGTCACTCTTGTAGGTCTACAGACCTATTTTTCCCACCTTAACTCTCAGAATTCCTTAACAACCTCTACAACAAACCACCATTTTAGGCAACCATTTAAGCCTTCTTCAACATACATCAAACCCTCATAAGACTCTTTTGGATCAACTTTCACAAAACAAGCAAACCCCCTTTATTCTTCCTATCACACACAAACCACCATTGAGCAACATTAACCAGTCTACCAAACCACCAATTCCTCCACTTTTAGGGCGTGATAAACCCTCTAACATAACAAACCCCAAAACCCTCTTCATTCACAAGTTAGGCAAGGTTTTATTGAAAAAATATACTCCAAACCTTCCCACAACCAACCGAAGCCTGAAACACCTTCAAAAAGGTTTGCACAAGCTTAAAAGTTCAAGAGATATCACTGCCTCCAAATATTTCTTCAAACCCTAGCACTAAACCACCATTTTCCACTAAAAAATGCACCATTTGACATCTAGGGCATCACCTAAAAACCCTCTATTTGCCTCCCTTGCACACAAAACTTTGCACACATGTTTTATAACCCTAAATAAGCCTTTCCATTGAGTTACAAAAGCATATGGTGGGTGGAAGACTTAATATGACATTTAAATGCACTTAAAACCCTTAAAACATGGTATACGGATCAACCCTCAGTAATTGGCTTCTAAAATGCACAAAATCACTTGAAATCCAAGCAAACCAAAACTAAAACGGAGTTAAGTTTGCTTCCCACCTAATTCCATCGAAAAGAGAGCATAATTGCTCCGAGCTACGTTCAACCGACTCGATCGCTTAAGGGTCCAAAGTGCAAAAGGGAAACAATCTTTGATAGGGTATTACTCACAAATCATGGTGCTTAAGAAATCTCCGTCTAAACCTACGAGATCATTTTGGGCCCCTCTACAATAACCTCTCTCGGTTTTTGTTATCTTAGAGTGGTTTTCTCGTGGTGTCTAGTATTCACTTGATGAAAAAAGTGTCAAATGCAAGCAATGCAAAGTTGCAAAGTAGTGAAACTTTCATTCTGCAACTCATGTGACCAAAAAGACTGTTCCAACGTGTCCAAATAGGTATGTTTACACTAGGCATGGTCCTCTTTTGCACCCAAACATGCAGAATCACTTTGAGCTATGTTCAACCAGATCGATCCCTTTAGGGTCTAAAGTGCAAAATGGTTTCAAACTTCAACATGTTGTTATTCGAATACTGTGATGCTTATAAACTTCTTTTTTGATCCTACAAGATCACGTTGGACCCTCCTCTATAATAAACTCTCTCAATTTTTGTTATCTTGAAGTGATTTTCCTATGGTGTCCAATTTTCACTTGATGGAAAAAGTATCAAATGCAAACAATGCAAAGTTGCTAAGTGGCACAACTTTTGTTCTGCAACTCATGTGACCAAACAGACTGTTCCAACACGTCTGAATAGGTTTTTTTACGCTAGGCATGGTCCTCTTTTTCACCCAAACATGTGGAATCTCTTCGAGCTACGTTCAACTAGATCAATCCCTTAAGGGTCCAAATTGCAAAATGGCTGCAAACTTTAGCATGTTGTTACTTGAATACTATGATGCGTAGAACCTTCTCATCTGATCCTATGAGATTAAGTTGGGCCCCTCTACAATAACCTCTCTCAGTTTTTGTTATCTCGTAGTGGTTTTCAAATGATGTCCAGATTTCACTTGATGGAAAAAGTGTCAAATTCAAGTAGTGCAAAGTTGTAAAGTGGTGCAACTTTCATTCTGCAGCTCGTGTGACCAAATGAACTATTCCAATGCATCCAAATAGGTATGTTTATGCTATTAATGTTCCTCTTTCACACCCAAACACGCAGAATCACTCTGAGCTACGTTCAACCAGATTGATCCCTTAAGGGTCCAAAGTGCAAAATGGCTGGAAACTTCAACATGTTGTTACTTGGATACCATGATGCTTAGAAAATTCTCATTTGATCCTATGGGATCATGTTGGGCCCCTATACAATAAATTCTCTCGATTTTTTCTATCTCAAAGACATTTTCCCGTCGTGGCAAATTTTCACTTGGAGAAAAAGCTGTCAAATGCAAGTAGTTGAAAGTTGCAAAGTGGTGCAACTTTTGTTTTACAGCTTGTGTGACCAAATGGACTGATCCAACATGTTCGAATAGGTATTTTTACATTAAGCATGGTTCTCTTTCACACCCAAACATGCAGAATCTCTCTGAGCTACGTTCAACCGGATTGATCCCTTAAGGGTCCAAAGTGCAAAATGGCTGCAAAATTCAACATGCTGTTACTTGCATACCGTAACACTTAGAAACTTCTAGTTTGATCCTATGGGATTGGGTTGAGACCCTCTACAATAACCTCTCTCATTTTTTTCTATCTCAAGGGAATTTTCCCATGGTGAAAAATTTTCACTTGGGGAAAAAGTTGTCAAATGCAAGTAGTTGAAAGTTGCAAAGTGGTGCAAATTTCGTTCTGTAACTCGTGTGACCAAAAAAATTGTTCCAACGCGTTTGAATGGGTATGTTTATACTATACATGGTCCTCTTTCACACCCAAACATGTGAAATCGCTCTGAGCTACGTTCAATCGGATCGATCCCTTAAGGGTCTAAAGTGTAAAAGGGAAACAATCTTTGACAGACTATTACTAAGTAACCATGATGATTACGAACTCTCCATTTGAGCCTACGGGATCACGTTGGGCCCCTCTATAATAAACTCTCTCATTTTTTGTTATCTTGGAGTCATTTTCCTATGGTGTCCAATTTTCACTTGATGGAAAAAGTGTCAAATGCAAGCAGTGTAAATTTGCAAAGTGGTGCAACTTTCATTTTACAATTCGTGTGACCAAAAAAATTGCTCCAATACATCCTAATAGGTACGTTTATGCTAGGAATGGTCCTCTTTCACACCCAAACACACAAAATTTCTCTGAGCTACGTTCAACCGACTTGATCCCTTATGATGGCATGAAAAACAATCGAAAAGAGAAACATACACACAACGGCTGAGAAGTCCGAGTTTTCCACACAAAAAAGCATATGATCATTGGAAACTCAAATTTAGTGGTTGTTGAAGCATTTGAAGGAGAATATCAATCAAATATCTCTATTTCTTTGTTAATTTCTGTGCAATTTTTTCATTTCCAGCTTGTGTATGGGTCTGTACAGTAGAAGTTTGCTCTAAGATGACCTGAATCTGTTGTAGAATGGTTTTAGCTTTGATTAGAATCCATTATTGTGTAATTCTATTAAGTTTCAAGCATCTTAGAAGTAGATTTCTGAAACAGGTCTAAACTTGCTCATATAAGGGTTTGAGTGAAATATGTTGAAATAGGCCATTCCACCTATTGTTCAGGTCGTGTCTCAGTGGAATGGGCCTGATGTAAGTAGGATAGGGAGTAATAATAAGAAAATAGAATTGGTAAAGTCATTGGAAGAGATTACTAACGTTGCCCCTGTTGAAAATTCAGAATTTAGGCCTTAAAAGCAAGGCTAGAAGAGGTGAAAAGAAGAGGTGAAAAGAAGAAATTGCTTGAGAATAAGTTAGAATAGGTTGGAAATTGAGTGAGGTTGTGGAGTTTGACGTGTTCAAAAGGTTTGAAAGCATAGGGGAGATCAAAAGTATGTTATGGCATGATGCCTTAGTTGGGAAAAGAGGGATTTTCAATAAAAAAGAGAGGTTTGAAGGAGTAAAAGTGGGTAAAGTCAGGGGGCAACATAATTTGGTGGTCAATTAAGTTTGTGTAGGAAGAATGAAGAGTGTTGGAAGAGGTTTTAAGGTTGTATGATGTTTGGGTTCGAGTTTAGGGGTTCAGTTTTCTGGTTTGGCCAAAATGTTTTGGAGGGGGGTTCAGTTCATTTTGGGTTCATTAGTACAAAAAACATGTAAAAACAATATATATATATGCAGCCTAGAAGCATGAATTAGGATTAGAATATCACATAACATCGTATAAATAACAAAACCACCATAAATTTGAATGTCATTTAAAACATGTATGATAAATATTCATCGTTGAAACTTGAATTGCGGTAGCTTGATATACAGAACCTATTGTTGCCAGGGTTCAATTTATATGATTTTGAAAAAAGAAGCCAACAAGGTAGAGTTATCAACATTCATTAGAAATCATAAGAATTTGTTTAGTACACTAGCCATTTTGATGTCTTCTTGCAGTCTCAAACATTATTTTGTATCATTGTTACAGTGGTCTTGAGAGTGGTAGCTTAATATAGCTCCACAATACAAAATCTGGTTTACCCGTGCAGTGTAATAGTGGCATAGGCAGATTTTTCTTTGAAAGAACCAAAGGGTGACTGCACAATTGAAGTGTATAAACACATATCTTTTTGTAATATCAAGTATATTTTTTGAAATCTTTTTATGAATCATTTCATGCAATACCAATTGAAAACATGTTTTTTGCTTTTACATAAAGTTGTTTAGCATAAATTAATTAATATTCAAGACAAACCATGAAGGAAAACAATGATCAATGCTAGGGCTAACCAATTAATAGTATACACGTGAATAATTCAAGCATGTACATGTGAATAAGGGAAGCACAAGTACTCAAAAACATGTAAGCCTTGAAGTATACACACAAATACATAGTATACACAAATTAATACAAAGTATATGCATGAATACAAGGTATACACATGAAAACACGTAAGTCGCAAAGTATACATTGAAACACACATAAGTCACAAAGTATACACGTAAGTTGTAAAGTATATGCTTGAATACACATAACTCATATCTATTGAACCATGAATTTAGAATGAAAATATGGACACCATCGATAAAAAAGATTTGTATTAACCAAATAGCCATGTAGGCATACATCAATATATGTCGATATAAGTATGAAATATACGTAAAAAATAGCCATATAGGCTTACGAGAATGCCATATAGGCATACAATGTCAAATATATCCAATACAAAATATGTACAAAATTGCCATGTAGGCATAAAACAAAGGGTTGTGGAATCAAAGCCATTTCTCTCCATGCTCTCAAAATAAACTCTTTCCCTTTGCTTGTCGATTGGATGGCAATACATTTGTCACTCATTCATGTTGCACTCGAGGAGTGCTCCTGCTGCTCCTCCTAGTGTTTAGTTCTTGGTGAAGTTTTATTTGTTACAATAAGAAGTAAAGACATTAATATATAGAAATTACATTATAAAAAATGATATATTTAACAAAATAATCACTTACCGCCATCTGATGATCACTCTCCATGAGGGAAATATTCGCATGCCTAGGTTGAGGCGTGCTGAAGCCCTGTATAAACCATCCAAATAGAAATTAAACCACAAATCAATAATGGTTTTCTTTTTCACTAACTAACATCTATAACAACGAATGTAAATTGAAATTTAGTAATTTGCCTCATACCTCCTCGGTTAGAGCCATCGAGGATTCTATAGCAGATGAAACATCAATCTCCATTGCCCTCTTCACATTCAGAGGTGTTTTCGCTTGTAACATCTAAAAATAAAACAACTAATTATTCAATCACAAAAACTACAATAGTGATCCACGTCATGACTTATAATGTATGAGATAATAAACAAAATTTTGAGTACTTGTTAAACTATATATTTCTGACTATCATGCTTACTATTTGCCCTATCCATATCTTGTTCGAAATAACGTGTTTTTAGGCTTTTACCCATAGCAACAAGCTGGTGAACCATTTGATAAAATGCTTTTGTAGACATGTACGATAACTGTGGTGGCATAGAGAAGGTAGTGAACCGTTTGAAAAAAATGCCTCAAAGAAATGGGGTCTCATGGTGATGGAATGCCATTACAAATAAATGCATGTCATGACATTCCATCACCATAAGACCACATTTCTTTTAGGCATTTTTTCAAATAGTTCATTGCCTTCTCTATGGTATTATTGCTTACTATTATGCTTTGATAGAAATTTTTCCACACATCCATAGTTTGTTGGAAAGCACACATTTTAGGCTTTTAGCCATAGCAGCAATGAAGTGAGTAGTTTGATAAAACGCTTTGGTACACATGTATGGAAAATGTGGTATCATAGAAAAGGAGGTGTGTTGTTTGAAGAAATTCCTCGAAGAAATGTGGTCTCATGGTGATGAAATGGCATTCCATCACCATGAGACCACATTTCTTCGAGGCATTTTTTCAAACTACTAACTGCCTTGTCTATGTTATTGCTTACTATTATGCTTTGATAAAAAATTTCCAAGCATCCATAGTTTTTTGGAAAGCACCTTTTTTAAGCTTTTAGCCATAGTAGTGAGGAAATGAACTGTTTGATAAAATTCTTTGGTAGACATGTATGGAAAATGTGGTAGCATAGAAAAGGAGGTGAGCTGTTTAAAAAAGTGGTGCAGGTGCACCTTTACAAGAGCATGCCTCCATGAGGCAAATTTAGGATTTTGAGGTTGTATAGGTATTTTCATGATTTAATAAGACTTAAATAGCCATTTTTGAGTTTGTAATGTTCTTTGGTAGTCATTTTAGGCATAAATTGTAAAGTTGCAGAATCTTAACAAAAGTTGTCAATCAATGTTGTAAAAATGCAAAAAGGTGCCAAGTGGAGGAATATGAAGAGTCAAGGTAGTTGTAGAGGAAATATTAGGCACTTAGGAAGTTGAAATGATTGGGAAAGTGTTTAAAATATGCGATTCATCATTTTTAGCTGTTGTTGAAGCATTTTGAAGGATAAAACTAATAAAATATCACTGTTATACTGCTATTTTCTATGTTTTCCTCCATCATCTACCAGTGTACGGTTATGTGCAGGTGGTAGTACATCTATAATGTATGTGAATTGAAGGAGTTAGGTGTTGGAATAAATTTAAAACTAATTTGAGCGTTTGATATTGAGTTTCTGCTTTTGGTGGCTTGATTTCTCTAGGCGGTCAGAAAAAAGGGGCTAAGGGTTTGATTGCCCAAATGAACTAAAAAGTCCATTCCACCTTTTTGTAGCAACTGTTTCTTGGTGGAGTGGACTAGTCTGAAGTATGAGTAGGTGTATAAGGTAAGGAATTGGTTTGGTGAATTTTTTGTGTGAGTTCTCCTCGCTGCCCTAGTGAAAAACCAGTTTTGGTGCCTTTTAAACAAGGCTAGAGTGAGTGAAAAGAGGACAAGGGTTTAGAAGTGGATAGAATCCCCTAAAAACTATGAGAGTAGGTGAATTGGAGGGTGTTTAGAATATCTAAGAGGTTTTAAGTGGTTAGAGAAGTGAATAAGTGAGAAACTCTAGGTGAAAGACGGTGAAAACTATTGAAAACGAGTGATTTTGTGAAGGAAGTGTATGTAGATCTTTGGGGAAGCACTATTTGAGGATGGAATGAGCATTTAAAAGAATAAATAAGCCTAATTGAAGTTATTATAAGCTTGTGAGAAGTCAGGGAATAAGAGTTTTAATAAGCCGTAATTGATTGCAAGGAAAGTGAGGGTTTTATGAAAAGGGGTCTAAATGAGCGAGAGGAGACTTGAAAGTTGAATAATCTGAGGTTTTCTTGGTTATATTTTGATTGTTTAGAGGTTTCAAGTGTTGGTTGTGTGTTTGGAGAGGTGTCTCTTTGAAAAAAATGCGTAATTGTGGCCTAATTCAACGTTAAAAGCCAGATTTGGGACAGTTGCTCCAAAAGAGTTGCAAGTGAGTTTCAGATATGTGAGAGCAGGCCATAATGGGTGCCTAGTTTGGAGCATAGACAAGGTAGTGAACTGTTTGAAAAGATGTCTCAGTAAAATGTGGTCTCATGGAATTCCATGACAAGAAAATACAATTGGAAGCTTCTCCTAGACTTATTACTTATGCTACGTGAAGTAATTGCATCACTACTTATGTTGACTTTCTAAACAACTATATTGTAGCTGAAATTTTTTCATCTATCAACATCTAGTTATTATTTATGGAATGTGAAGTAATGCTTTGAGTCTGAATGATGTGCAATGCAACACAATCAACGATATGAATATAAACTACAAAAAATCTATTAAGTAAAATTAATTAGTTAAACTCTTTATTCTATTACCTGCGTGAAGGTTTGACTAAATCCACTGGCACTGAGAGGTGTTCCCTCGAAACCTCTAATATTAGCCTGTTCAACATCCAAAATCACATATTAAAATACCATTCGTGAAACAATGCAATTAACATGTAATAAATTTATAATTGTTAACTATTCACATACCCCACCGATAGGTGTACTACATAAATAAGTAGGTGTAGGGCCAGTGTATCCAATATCAACACTGTGACCCTGCAAGTTTATTAAAATCATAAAACTAAATTAGTTATGTAACATAGGGAAAAATCTAAAAGGTGAATGCTGTAACAAACATACATAATTAAACCCTAATAACAATGAAGCACAAAGGAGATAAAAGCATAATGAAAAGGAAATGTTTCGCCAAATGTCTTCAATGCCTCCATGATTGACCTTCATTGCACCTTCTCCATTTGTTGCAATATGAAGTTTTCCCTCAGATTTCTTTGTGAGCAAATATTGACCATGACAAGACCTAAGCAAATATTAAAGGATTTGATAAAGAAATAGAAGAATGCAAGTGTAAGATGACAAATCCAAGAGATGAAATGTAGATGAGAAGAAGTTGTCAAAATGAGACTAAAATTGCCTTTTTATAGAAACACCAATTTTAGATGACTGGCCAAGATTGAAAGATCGAAAATGCCCTAAGATCAAAGGCCATAAAAGCATGTGACAATCCCTAATTAGGGTTAGGGCAAGATTAGGTTAACATTTAAAATGAAAGGCTAAGATTTGATTTTAGACAAGAATGCATGTGACAAGAAGATGTGGCACAATAATGAAAAATCAAATCAATGGACAAGAATGCATGTGACAAGAAGATGTGGCACAAAAAAAGAGGAAAGTGGGGAATTAAAATAGAAATTTAAAATTAATTCCCACAACAGGTGAGTTGTCCTTTTGAATTAAAAATCAATTTAATTCAAAAGTAGCAGGGTCATATGACAGTAAATAATAATTTAAAATTATTTACTTGGAGAGAAATTAGAAAGTGGACAATTTTAAATAAATGATTTTATTTAAAATTAGAAAAAGGCAAAGTGAATAATAATTAAACAAATCAAAGAGATTTATTTAATTATAGAAAGACATGGGAAATTAATGACGTATTTAAATAAATAAATAAAGTTTCTTTATTTAAATAATCAAGAAGAAATAAAAAGTGGATGATTTTAAATAAATGATTATATTTAAAATTAGAAAAAGCCAAAGTGGGAAATAATTAAATAAATTAAGGAATTTATTTAATTATAAGAAGACATGAGGAATTAATGACGTATTTAGATAAATAAATAAAGTTTATTTATTTAAATAATCAAGAGGAATAAAAGACAAAGAATAATTAAATAAATTTAAGAATTTATTTAATTATAGAGTGACATAGGGAATTAGTGATGTATTTAAATAATGAAGGTAATTTATTTATTTAAATAGCCAGGAGGAATAAAAGACATGAATTAATTAAATAATTGAAAATTATTTAATTAATAGTTGAAATTGGACTATAGGACATAATTAAATATTTTAATTAGACGAAGCATGATAAGATGTATAAAAATGTGGTTTGCAGGTCTAGGGCATTTTTATGTGTCTACATTTGCCCCTCTTTGTCATAATGCAGTTTATCACATTGTGACAAAGAAACAAGTCAAAAATATGCTCCAGTGCAAAATAGGATGAGGAAGAATGACGAGGAGGTAGCGGTATGCCCCCTCGAGAGGACATGCGGGTTCAAAGAACACGTGTGTGATCTTGAAATGGATGAGAATACTAGAGAATGAAGGAATAAAAGAAACATTAGTGCGGAAGATAGGGATGTTAGTGTGGAGAAGGAAATGCAAGTTAGTGTGGTAAAAGAAATGCATGTTAGAATCCTTCAACATTTTCCAAAGTACTAATTGGTGTTGCTCGAATCGTCATTGGGTGGTAAAAATGACACAAATGGACAACAAACACCAAGGTATGACATAGAACAAGGTGTGAAAGGTCATCCACTTGCAAGACAGACAGTTGCAGACAAGGAATGTCCTAACTCATACTAAGGGCCAAGTAGCCCTAGTATTTTTGTCAAGACAATCCACAGACAATAATCAAATAAAACACAAAAATAGGTCATGAGACGTCATGACACCTCTAAATCCTTCATGGGACATCCTCGAGGTAGCTAGTAACATGATCAAGAAATAAAGCAATAAAAGGATAAGACAAAATAGACCAGAAAAATTAACAACCATTTTAATTGTGTTTGCTAATGTTTGTTTGCCAAATATTATAGTTTGACATTTTGACAATTTGGACGGTTTTGATGGGTTGCCAATTTGACGGTGCTTATTGTCAAGGACACATCTTGAGAAGGCAAATGACATTTTGACAAGGTCCAAGTCCAAGAGGGACACATCTTGGGGGGGACCAAAGAGTGACAAAATTGACCTTTCTTTGACAACTTGATTGATTTTGACTGTATGACCGATTGGACTATGTTGTCTATTGTCTTATGTCCATGTTTGACCGTGTTTGACTTATTTGACGTGAGGAGTGCTGACTCCATTTGACGAGATTATCATTTTTTTTGACTTATTTGACCGATGTGACGAATCCTAATAGTTTAACCTAATGCGGCCTAGGGGGTACATCAAATGATGACCTTGCTTACGTAGCAAATGCACAAAGGCAACATAGTTCGACAATGACATGGACTGACTGACATGAATGAATTTGAATCTGTTTTGGGATTTTTGAGTGTTATTTGGATGTTTTTGATGTTTTTATTTTTTTTGGATTTTGAAGTTTTTATAATTTTTTGGATTTTTTCAGGACATTTTATTATTTTTATGGATTTTTGATGTTTTAAGAGGGTCGTGAAAAATTCATGTGAATGATGCCTACATGTAAGCGAGCACACATGAACAAGAATCCAAGGACAACCATGATCTTGCCCCTAGTCAAGCTGAATACCAATTGACAAGTGATGATGATGATGATGACAATGCTATTTGACGTGGGAAGGACACATCTCGAAACAACGTGAAGATGACAATTATGTGACTAAAGGATCAAGGTTTGCAGTAGGGTTGGGAACAAATCCAAGGAATGTTTTAGGATGATGCACCAGGTTGCATAACAAGATTGTATGGATTAGGCTCGTTGTATTTGGAATGACTTCGTTATGAATAGAGGGGATGATGAAGGATCCTTATACTATTGACAAGGGAAACCAAGATAAGTGACTGGTATAAAAGGATGATGGATGGCCTTGGTAAAAGATAGGAGACATGAGGATTATGTCGCATAAGGATAATGAATCTATAAAAGTAATGACACGATATTTTATGAAAGCAATGTATGACCAAAGGGTAGACATGTCAGGAGTTTCCCAAAGCATGATTTATGTTTGTGCCTTAGTCCTTGTCAAGATCAAAGTAGGTGTGAAAATGGATGGGAATGATAGGGCTAAGATGGATAGATGGAAATGTCATAGAAATGTCATGTGAAGGGCATGGGAGATGAGACAAATTTCTCCCAAGTGTAATGGTCCACATAGATAAATTATTTTACACATGACGTCCATTTGCTAGATTTTCATCATGGTACTTATCCAAAGCACCATAAAAATGGTTTTCACTATTGGACAATTTTTTTCTCTTTACTATTTTCTTGACTTTTTAATTTTTTGATGTCACCAGGATGCCTGTTTGCTAGGTTTTAAAAAAGGTGACGATTTTTGATTTTTTTTGTATTTTTGTATTTTTTGGATAGCCTTGATGCTTTAGATGATCACTAATATTTCTGAAGTTGTTGATGGTGTCGATGTAGAGATTGGTGCCATGATATGCCA
Organism: Sequoiadendron giganteum; assembly: GCA_007115665.2. Taxonomy (NCBI): domain Eukaryota; kingdom Viridiplantae; phylum Streptophyta; class Pinopsida; order Cupressales; family Cupressaceae; genus Sequoiadendron; species Sequoiadendron giganteum. The sequence goes on along the minus strand of CM021110.1, from coordinate 359,019,969 downwards.
ATAATGACCTTTCTGAAGTAGTTGCTTTGTCAGGATCATAGCACTTGCATACAACTGATTGATGCAATTGTGATCCTTTTTGATATTAGAGTTGGCCTTATCTATATACACACATCGCGATAGAGTGGCATGAGAGTTCTTATGATAAAGAGTTGTTGCTAAGATGTGACAGATTTGTGACTTGGGATTTTTGGACTTTAGGCGAGATGTAGGATTATGACGAATGATGGTAGATGTGGAAGGATTGTTTGGACATTTGGATGTATCACTTGATAATTTCTAAACTTGGGATGTTGGATGATGAGATTTGGAATTTTGATTAGGATGGTGTTTGGAACCAACACTTTTTGATGCCTTGCTTGATGACCATTTCAAAGGAGGTGGATATTTATTATATGTGGGAGTCCTCTTGTCTTGTGGCTCCACATTTTGATTGACTTTTGAATTTGTAATATTTTCTTTGTTTGATCCATTTTTATTTGGGATCCATTTTAACTTCATTTGTCCATTCTTCTTGTTGTTTGATTCAATGGCCTTTGACATTTGATTTTGATCTTTGGATTTGTAATAATTTCCTTGTTGTTGGTTCCAAAGGGAAGGTTTATGTATGTTGGGATGGCGGTTTATGGTGTGGATGGAAGGGATGTTGGAAACAATCTTATGACAAGGACCATTCATGACACCCATTTTGATGTTTGTATTTGATAAAGTTCCCCCCCAATATCGAGGAGGGATCACTAATATTATTAGATTCTTCGATTGAGAAGTAGCCAAGACCTTGATGTCCATAATCTGCCTGAACTTGTATAGGTTCTAAAATTACTTGCTCGTGTAGGCCTAGTCCTTTTCCTTGATAATGCATGTTTTGACAGATTATGGTTACGATGGGGTACTTGTTACTTTGAAAGCAAGATGCTAACCCATCCTTGTTGTGGAAATTAATGCTCAAAATCTTCTCATCTATAAGGAGGCCTGCTCTGAAAAAGGTAGATGATCCTAATTGATAGGATGTCATAGCTTCACTGACATGTTGGCTAGATTTTTGATGGACCTCTTTGGTTTGATTTTGTGACATATTGGATTCAGGTGATTCTGCTGGTGTTTCCAAGTCAATGTCAAAACCATCTTCATGGTCATTGTCATATAGTCCCGTGAATTCAGCTATAGCTTGATCATTTTCAAATATGTCCATGGTAGAAGTCTCTTGTTCTAAAGGAAGATCATATATGTGTCCCATGGAGGCAAGTGTCTCATTTTTGGGAAGTGTCAATAGTTGAAGCCAAAATAAGATCGTCAAGTGTTTGGTCTTGAATGACATAGAGGTCGAGGAGTGGATCATTTTGGACTTCTTGATCAAGGATAGTTTCTTGGTCAAAGATGGGGTTATCTTGGATGACATGATTGTAAATAGGATCTTGACCAATGATAGGTTCATCTTGGATAACATGGTTGTGAATAAGATTTTGACCAAGGATGGGTGGATTTTGAGTGTCTAGGAGGACTTCTTGAATGGACTTAAGGATGGGTCATGGGGTGGACTGCTTTGATCTTGACATGAAACTAATGTTATGATGTCATGCTTTGGACCTTCCTTTTGACATGTATCTTTAAATGTAGATATTGGAATGTGACTTTGGACAAGTGTAGGATTTGCATGACTAGATGTATGTTAAGATGGAGTGTCTTGGAAAGGAGTAGTGGATGAAGGACTAAGATAGGATGTGGAGGCTTGGACTAGATTGATAAGTGAAGGAATTTGGTAGGACTTGGAAACTTGCAAGGGGTAAATGGTTGGTTGAGTAGGATAGGACGTGGATGATTGGAATGGATTGATGGATGGTTGATTTGGATTGGACATGGAGACTTGGACCGGATTGATAGATAATGGACTAGAGTAGGATGTGGGGGCTTGGAAAGGACTAGTGGATGGTTGATTTCCCTTGTCAAAGTTAGGATAAGGGCAATAGGTGGACATTTGTTGTGGATTAATGGTAGGATTTGTGTTAAAGGGCTCTTGATAGTGAGGATAAATGGTGGAATGAATAGGATTTATGGATTGTTGATAGGAAGGACATTGGTATTTGGACTCGATGAATTGTCTTTTGAAGTCCATGACTTGTTGGTATTGACCCTTATAGATTAACTCGTATTCAACTTCACTAGCAAGCATATCAAGGTGAATTGAAGACATTATGGTGAAGCCTAAGGAAGAACAATGAAAAAATATGACTTAAGCCTAAGGGATATTGCCTTTCTAATTTGGGACAGAGACCAGCAAGAAAAAATTTCTAAGGATAGATTGAAATGTACTTGGTTTCGGATTTGGATAGAGACTGTGAATTTGCTCAATGACAGGCAATTGCATCACTTCAGATGACAAATGCGTCGTTTAAGAAAGCAATTGTGTTGCAGAAAGGCTAATGCGATACATAGTAGTCAAATGCATCTTAGAGTATAGAAGATGCAATGCACAAAGGAAAATGCATTGTAGGATTTAGTAGAGGCTGTGTAGAATGGTAAATGTGGTGTTACAGATAGAAAAAGTGTTGCATAAAATCAAATGCATTGTTTTGGCATGCGAATGCATTTCAAAATGATAGATGCGGTGTAGGTTTTAGAAGATGTGTTGCAAAATATCAGATGCACTACATAGAATGTCAAATGCATTGCAGAGTCTAGTTTCTTGCAAGTTTGGCCGATTTGTGGGTTATTTCAGTTTGAAGTTGTTTTCCAGATCTACAAAAGGTGTTTATTTGTTTGTTGTTTTAGAAAACACTTGGAAAACACATTGTCTCTGATTTTTTTTTGAAATCAAGCACATGGAAGACAAGCATAATCTTATGGTTGCAAAGACTATATTCTCTGGATTCCACATGGATTTTACTCCAACCACACTTATTCTTAGCGGGTGATTTAGAAGTTTGGCCAAATAGGCTCCCCCAACACGATACTCTCTTCTCGGGTCAACTAAGCTTCAAGCTCTCATGAATCTCCCATGAAAAGCTTTTCAACTCTACTAAGAACTATGAGAATGTGGATGCCTCGACAACGACCATTGTTGCACCAAAGAATAGATAAGGATTTTTTTTAAACTAAACAAGAGGTTCTAGTATGGGCGTTCCATTCGTGGGGGATCATCCATACAACAAGAGCATTGCTTCCCTTCTTGTTGAAACAATCCTCGTGATACTTGAACTTTCCTCAAGTACCCACACTTATATACCGGTTGGAAGTCACTTAGCTTTAGCTTGTTATCGCTTGGGTCGTTCCCTGGGGTGATTACTTTTTCCCACCAGATAGGCCCTCTAAGGATAAACAATAGCAAGTAAGTACATCCTTAGTTCGATCAATCTTTTCTTGGGTAAACAAAGAGAGAGCACACGTGATATACTTAACTCACACTAGCAAGAGTTGTTCATTTTTAAACCCAAATTGAAATGTGAGGGGTGATAAAGTAACAAAATCTTACTGTTTTTATTTCTCAAGATCGCACAAAGCACAAGAGAATTGCATACACACTTAAGAGAATATCACTAAACCACAAGACACATAAGACACTTGTTCATTTTAAACCTAATTGTGTGTGAGACAAGCAATGTTTTTTTTAAGCCAATGCCATGAAGAAATGCAAGTTCATTTTAAGCCAATGAGTTGTAATGCATGATTGTGTTCTTTTTAATCCCATGAATGTGCATGCATGTTCATTTTAACTCATGAAATGTAAATGCAAAGTTGTAGAGTTGTTTGTTTGATTAAGATTATAGAATAAACACACAAACAAATAAGGGGTTAGAATCCTTTTCGAGCTTTCCACATGCTGCAACAAATAGATTAGTAACCAAAAAAAAGAACCCCTAACCTACAATGCAGAAAATGAAATCTAAAAAATAAGGCAAAACTCGAAAGAAAAATTTACCTAGGCGAATGCATTGCAACAGAGCAGATGCAGCTCGAGACCGAAAGTTGGAAGTGTAATAGGCAGATGCGTCGCTATGCAGAGCAAATGCGGCTCAAAAATCAAATGCATCGTTTGGCTTGTCAAATGCGGCTTGGAGAAGAAGATGCGGCTTTGCTAAATTCAAATGTGTCACTCTATAGAGGATGCATCATTTGTGAGCTCAGATGCATCACGGTGCAACGATTACAACTCAGAATGTTGCAAATGCAGTGTTTCATACTTGGACTTGCAAAAAAAAATGACAAAAACCATACAAAAATCTGCAAAAAATGTGTCTAAAAGGGTCGGGTTCACCAATGTAACATAGGGAAAAATCTAAAAGGTGAATGTTGTAAAAAACATACACAATTGAACCCTAATAAAAATAAAGCACAAAGGAGATAAAAGCATAAAGAAAAGGAAATGTTTCACCAGATGTCTTCAATGCCTCCATGATTGACCTTCATTGCACCTTCTCCATTTGTTGCAATATGAAGTTTTCCCTCATATTTCTTTGTGAGAAAATATTGACTATGACAAGACCTAAGAAAATATTAAAGGATTTGACAAAGAAATGCAAGAATGCAAGTGTAAGATGACAAATCCAAGAGATGAAATGCAGATGAGAAGAAGTTGTCAAAATGAGACTAAAATTGCCTTTTTACAGAAACGCCAATTTTAGATGATTGGCCAAGATTGAAAGATGAGAAATGACCTAAGATCAAAGGCCATAAAAGCATGTGACAATCCCTAATTAGGGTTAGGAAAAAATTAGGTTAAAATTTGAAATGAAAGGTTGAGATTTGATTTTAGAAAAATTAAATAAATGGACAAGAATGCAAGTGACAAGAAGATGTGGCATAGAAAAAGAGGAAAGTGAGGAATTAAAATAGAAATTTAAAATTAATTCCCACAAGAGGTGAGTTTTCCTTTTGAATTAAAAATCAATTTAATTAAAAAGTGGTGGGGTCATATGACACTAAATAATAATTTAAAATTATTTACTTGGAGAGAAATTAGAAAGTGGACAATTTTAAATAAATGATTTTATTTAAAATTAGAAAAAGACAAAGTGAATAATAATTAAAATCATCCACAATTGGTTTGTCAAGTACATCCTTCAGAGGGCTTGGGATATCCTTTAGCATTTCAAAAATTATTCAATTACTCACACTTTTAGGGAAGGAAATTCTCTGGCGGATTCGTTAGCATCCATGGGCAGTGTGAATTAGGAAATAAGTATATCTACTGATTTCTCCGTACTAATCAATTACCCCAACTTAGCTCATTGGAGTGACCATGATGCCTGTCACTTTAAGTAAATTGTCAATGGCCAAGCTTGTTAATCTCCGGTGGTATTTATTTGGTCGGAGCCTGGAAAATTCTTGTTGCCATCGCTATCCCAATTTAAATTTGGCATCTTGCGTTGATCTTCTGCTGGTTTTCACCCTACTTCATCAAATTTGGTATTTATTTCTGCCTGGCAAGTGTAGTTGACCTTGGTACTTTGAGGATATCATCATGTGATCCAATATTCTGTGAGCATTTTCCAAGGATCTAATGGGACAAGCCTCACCTTCATCCAGCAATTTTCGGTGGCTTGGATTTGGCTACCTATTTTTTCATTGGGTAATACTTATCGAATGTTTTCATGAGTACTTGATGGCATATTTTGGGCTCCGAGATTTTTATGAGATGGTACTCTATTTTAATCCATGCTAGTTTGTAAATCCTTCTCCGCATGACTGATTGAATTGAAAGATGAAATTCATTTGTTTTGATTCTATACGGTTCTGTTGCCTTCATTAATTGCTATTTGGCGAAGGCTTTTGTGCTACTTTATATTTGGTATTTTCATCAATTTTGGATAACTTCCTCCAAGTAGCTTTTTTGGTGTTCATTACCACTTTAGTCAAGTTTCCTTAAGTGTTTCAAGAATTCTCTGTGAAAACATGGCGCTTCGTCCATGGAATTTTCGTATCAATTGCCCCACTTAGGCTTGGGAAAGACCGCTTGAAGACAACATCTCCCAGTTTTCTTTGAATCGTATTTTCAAAACGGGGAGTATGCATGAGGAGGATGCAGTGCATTCAGTTTTGGGTAAGGAAATCACTCGACCAGGAGCTCGAATGGCTTTGCTTCCTTCTCAGGTGCTATCTATTTTCTTGTCAAATATTATGGATCTGCTTCAGTTGCTGAGGGATCTAGAACAAATTGTTTCTAAAGTTGTAAACCTTGATTTATGTGAAAAGAATGATTTGTTGCCTCTAGTTCAAAAGTATAATTTGTTCATAGGGGAGGGTTATGTTGGTGGCCTATTCCTGCGTGATCACCTCAAAGATATAGCTGGTTATGAGGATATTTTCGAAGCCATTCGATTGGGGCTTGAAATTGGTAATGATTATCTATTTTTGTCAGCTCTAAAGAAAAATGAAAATAAGATCTCTAGCTCTCTTTTGGCCGAAATCAAAGAAAAATTCTACGCAATCTCCTTTCTATGGGATTTTGTTCCAAAACCTCCGTTTTGTCGGCCTGCACTGAGAATTCCTCGGGTGAAAGTTGAGTCTGTGACTCTTGTGCGAAGAATTGAGCATGTTGAGCCCATAGTTCACTGTGCTTCCACTTCGCTTTTGGGGGATTTGACTGTTAAGGAGAGAGGGGTTCATGTAGATGCTGAAGTCCCTCGACATGGGCCTGAATCATATTTTCCCAAGATGCACTGTTTGGATGTGGTGGTGCAGGACCAAGCGTCATCCTATGAAGACCGCGTGGCGGAGTAGCCCAGGAGTTTGAACGACAAAGCTGGTTTTGTAGTGTTTTGTTTTGGTTGGGGAAGTTTGTCCCAAGATTAATTTTTGTGTCCCTAACTATCCCGAGGTGGTGCTACTGTATTTAAATTGTAGTTTTGTATTTTCATCCCATTTAAGGGATATTTTTGTATTCGTATGTATGGGCTATAACCAAAGGTTTTCTTCCTGGTTCTTTCCTACCGGTATGCCCTTTGAACCAGGTCTTATGTAACTATTCTATCTATTTTAATATATTACTGTGGCATGCCCACAATGCTTAAAAAAATAAAAATTAAACAAATCAAAGAGATTTATTTAATTATAGAAAGACATGGGAAATTAATGATGTATTTAAATAAATAAATAAAGTTTATTTAAATAATCAAGAAGAAATAGAAAGTGGATGGTTTTAAATAAATGATTATATTTAAAATTAGAAAAAGCCAAAGTGGGAAACAATTAAATAAATTAAAGAATTTATTTAATTATAAGAAGACATGAGGAATTAATGACATATTTAGATAAATAAATAAAGTTTATTTATTTAAATAATCAAGAGGAATAAAAGACAAAGAATAATTAAATAAATTTAAGAATTTATTTAATTATAGAGTGACATAGGGAATTAGTGACACATTTAAATAATGAAGGTACTTTATTTATTTAAATAGCTAGGAGGAATAAAAGACATGAATTAATTAAATAATTGAGAATTATTTAATTAATAGTTGAAATTGGACTATAGGAAATAATTAAATATTTTAATTATGTTGAGATGAAGCATGATAAGATGTATAAAAATGTGGTTTGCAAGTCTAGGCCATTTTTATGTGTCTACAAGTTAATCTTGCATTTCAAAATTGAAATTTAATAAATTAAATTCAATGAACATGCTACATTTTACTTGAGTATCAATGCCATACGAGTCATACAAAATGTCAGCTTCCCTCTCCATCTCCATAGCTGCAGACGGATCCTACGCAACAACCTCTTGAGTGTCGGTGGAGTCATATGAACAAGTTGCCCCATAAGATTGACACACATGGGATCGAAGCTAACCTGTTGAAGACTCCCCTGGATGGCACTGTACAAGAGGGCTAGCATGTTGGATGACACTCTGCATCAAAAAGTTGATGGCCTGTAGAGTCTCTACACCGACACTCTCTTTTGCGATGAAAGGGATGATGATGTGCTCATGAGGCGGCCTAGTGAGAGGTCATCTGGCTTGCCGTGTAGGATTTGAATGTGCACCAGGTCTTTCTTGTGCCGACCCCCCACCTCTCCCCTGGAAGTTCCTCATATCAAAATAATTTGGGATTTTGTTCAAGATGAACTCAGCGTATAGTTTCCTTAGGAAATACTGCAGGACTTCATAATTGTTACATGGTGGGTCATCAAAAACCATGTACCACCTATCCCAAAAATATTTCCTAATCTCTTGGTGGTGGCACCAATGAATAGGAAACCTCTTCGCATTGAGGGAGAGATTTCCATTTGACCGTGGGTGAGTGAATAATGCACACAAATCACCTTTTTTAATTTTTAAATCTTTTACTTCTTTATATGATAATTTATCTTGGTAAAAAGCCCTAACCGCCTGACTCCTATCCTGCCAACCAGTTAATTGTTTGTTGATTGAATCTAATTTTTTTAACATATCTTGCAGTGAAGTTGCCAAGGTCATTCTTTCCGCAGTTGAACTATTTGGATCGTTTAACCTCCCGATTAAATCCTGAATTTGTTTTTTATTGTTCTCAATTTCACCCATTAAATTTTGTTGAGTACCAGGAGGGTAGGAGGGATTGGTGGAGGAGGTTGTTGTTGTGGTTGAGGATTTTGTTCTTGCTGTGGATTTTGAGGAGGGTTTCTAGGTTGATTAACATCTCCTACAAATTCAAAAAATAAATATCAAATACAACCTAAAACTAACAAATTCAAAAAAGCAAACAAACAATCCTTACCTCTTTGACCTCCTCGTCGATGAGACAACATCCTGGTGATGAATCAACAACAGTTGATGAAGATTTTTGCAAAAAAATGTCCTCCTAGAATGCGAGCATGTAATTCTAGGGTTTTTGGCCGCGGGCAACAAGAAAAACACAGTTAGAAATGAAAATGAATTCAACAACTTTTTTTTGCTTTTAACATGTCATAACGTGAGCGCATTATAACGCGCTCACATTATGAGTTTTCAATGTTTTTTAAAAAATTGGGCCAAAAATATCTACCCATCTTCATGTACCCACCCTATAGATAGATATAAAATGTCAACTGATACATTTTGATTATGACCAATTGCTGTGCCTACAGTTGACCAACTCCTCCTACAGGATGAAAACATTCATGCTAAATATAGGAAAGTATGCATATGTCAACTAACAAAAATACCAAAAGCAGTTGAATTTTTCAAAGAGCAATACATTTTAACTCTTTACTTCCTACCATCTATATTGAGCAGCTATCTTCTTTTCATTCTTTGCACTTGATCTAATGGCTTTACAAAAAGCAAATTTTTTTAACTATATACTTCATGCCTTCTGAATTGAACAGTTGTCTTCTTTTCCTTCTCTGCACATAATCTAATCAGGTGGAGGAGCTATTTTAGAATCTGTTGTGTTGTTCATGTCAGGGAGGATTGGTTGACACCTTTGCATGAGAGGTTGAGCATTTGACAATCTTGGAGCTGCATTTGATTCTTCAGTTTGAATATCTCCTTGCTGTGGATGCTTTGGATGACTGAGTAAAGTTTCTTAGTGAAAATGATGAGTGAGAAGGAATGAAATTGCATGATATTTGAATTTGAAGATTCTTACCATCTCATTAGCTAATTCAATTTGATATCTGTTTAGCTCCCTACATAGGTAACTTGAGGAATTAAATTCCAAGGCTAACCTTATAGCAGTATATATGTTTCTGAAACTCATTTTGTGGTGCAAATAGTGTCTAGGAAAGACACCTCCAATATAAGCTTTTCCCATAAAAAATTCATATTTTTGAATACTTGTTAGAAGTGTGTTTTCTTGCAAGAAAACCTCTTTAATAACTATATTTGCTATCTTTTACATATCTTGAAAATTTGGGTTCAAGTCCATCACATTGGAAATAAATATTGATACCAAGTTGGAGGGGAAAATAATTCTCTGTGCTGATGGCTGCAATATTTCGTCTCCAATTATGTCCTTCACACATTTGAAAATAGGTATACAATCTGTGTTGAAAACATAAGCCAATTGTTATCTGCTTATCCCTTGGAGAAGGGAATTTCCCATAGTTGCACTTGAAAAGGTGTACAATGATTTCTTGGAAGAAATTCCATTGTAGATACAACCAGAAATTGCTAATCAGAGCCCAAGACTTAAAACAATATGAAGAAAGTCCTTCTAATGTGATGTAAAGCTAGACACAGTTGACCCAAGATGTAGAAATGCCGACAGTGTTTCCCAAACCACTATATGGCTATCAACAGATCAACACAAACTCACAGAGAGCATGGAAAAAATCACTATATGGATATGAACTCAAAGACAATACTTAAAGCAAAAACTAGAACTGAAAGTAAAGATAGCTTCATGGAAATTTCCTTGACAATCTTGCAATAATTCTTATTTGAAATATCAAGAAAATTTGCAAAACTATTTGGAAAGCTTGAACACCAATTTTGAATTGAAGACAAAAGAGATTTTCTATTTTCTCTTTACCCTATTATTTGCACCTCAAACTTTGACCTTTTATTGAAATGCTTGAAGTCCGAAAGTGAAGGAATGCATGTGTTTATCACCCAAATCATGAAGGATTAGCCAACAAAGCTACATTTTTTTGAGATGCTCTTTGTCACATTTTTTCATTAACGACCTTGCAAGATGACGAAATGTTTAGATGTGCTCCTCATATAGCTACAAAATTGCCATTATATTCAAAATTGAAGAGTTTTCTTTGAAATCTGCTTGTCCTTTCCATAAATTTTACACGCTTGAGACTTCTTTGAAGATAAGAATATTTAAATCTCTTCCCTGCCTTGTGTAAGTTTCCTACACAACTACTAGCTTTTGTTAGAGAAAAAATAATAAATCCTTACGACTTATGCTATGTGAGATGGATTAAATATCGATGATGTCATTTTATTTAGCTCATCACACACTTATTATTATAGATGTACACTTTGGCATTGTTTAAAATTTTGGAAAAGATTTGGCCTCGGACAAAAGCTTTGGTGCACAAATGAACTTGTACAGTTCTCTTAAGATGAAGCATGAAAGATTTGAGACTCATCAGTTGGGATGCTAAGATATGGCATCCTTTCATCCCACTTGGTATCTCTTGGAATTGCGTCCTTTTTTAACTCGTACTCTTGCAAAACAAAAAACATGTTAAAAAAATGGTTGCAACTTACAATATATTTTGGATAGTGTACAACTGCCTACTGATGTTGCCACTTATATGATTCATACGTGTTGGATTCAATATGGTTGACTGATTGAAAGTACCCACACAAAATTTATTTTGTAAACGATTGCCTATGTTTCACCACTTACATGTGTAGAACAATTTTAAACATGTGGAAGAGGATATGCTGATATTTAGTATGTACTCCTTGTACCTCTACTCCAAATTGAATTTATACTATTCACCTTGATAACACAACAAAAATATGAAACATTTGAAACTTTAATTTATGCTGATGTAATCCATCATATATCATGAATATCATAAAAAGGACTTTACAACTTCTTAACAAGCTCACTTTCTCTTAAATTTTTTTATAAAAAATCCCGGATTTAACAATTTCACTTTAACCAAAGCTTCAATTATTTAAAATCCTGCACTTTCCCTTTTGATAACTTCAATCAAATCCTAAGTAATGTTTAACATACTATTACCATATAATTGCACACTCTGGTTTTGATCACACCCAATATTTGAAAATTTGTCAGCCACTTGATTTCCTTCCCTATAGGTGTGTTTAATTTGCACATTTTTGAACTCAGGCAACATTTTCGATACCCGCTGCAAAACATTTCCGAGTTGCCAACAATTTTTTTTTCTTTCTTTACAAGCATTCACAATGATTAGAGAGTCACATTCAATTTCCAAGTCTTTAATTTTCATATCATATGCTAGTTGCACCCCAAGAAGTAAAGCTTGAGCCTCTGCAAGATTATTTGTTCCTCTTGGAATTTTATTGATTTGGTTGATATTAGCATCCCTTTATGATCTCTTATTACCACCCCCGCCCTTGAAACACATGGGTTTCCACGTGAAGCACCATCAGAGTTCAACTTGAAGAAGCCTTTTATAGATGGTTTCCAGGATATTTTACTTTTGTCTACCTTTTGACTTGGATTCTAATGTAAGCTTCCTTTAAATGGAAGGACAATATTGCTCCATTTCTTCAATACCTTTGAATCCCAATCTGTAAATAGAGATCTAATGCTTTTGATTTTTTGAACATATGAGTTTGTAATCTTTGTTATTGAAGCTTCTATTTTCTCCAACACTTTTTCAAACTTTAATTTTTCTTTCCTAAAAATCCTTCTGTTATGCTCCCACCTAATGAACCACAAAACAATAGATGGAATGACTCTCCAAATGCATGCAAACAATGCTGATTTATACAATATTGGCCAACTTGAAAAAAGGTCCTATAAATTGTTTGGTAATGGAGCATACCAACTTAGTTTATTTTTAATATAGGACCAACATTGAGATGCAAAAGGACAATGAATAAACAAATGATTCACCTCTTCCGACTCACTTTCACACAAGACACAAGTAAATTGAGTTTCTATCCCAAGTTTAGCAAGTCTATCACTTGTCAGTATTCTCCCTTTAATAGCCAACCATGAAGAACACCTTGCTTTTGGAAAAACTGATGAATCCCAACAAAACGACAAAGCTCTTTGAGGCTTGATACTTCTCCTTTGACACATTATTGCCTTGTAACCTATTTTAACTGTGTAGATACCAGATTTTGATGGAGCCCATAGTAGCTTATCCTCCCCTCCTGACACATAAACATCCCTTTCAATTAAAATGTTCTTGAAATCCACTTTCTATACATTTGAACAAACAATATTTGAAACATCTTTCCATTTTACTTTCCCAATACACTCATCTATGCTTTCAAAATAGTCATTCACATTACTTCCCCAATCCTTACTTAGTAGATTTTGAATATTTTGCAAATTATGTAATGTATTCAAAGGAGCATGACCTCCCGAAGAATCTATCCAAATTTTTTCTTGTATTCCAGATTGAACCTCCCAAGTAAGGTACAAAATGATTACTTTTCTATATGCAACCAAGAAATTCCACATTGTAGAACCTTGTGGTGGTTTTTCTACTGTAAATATTCTCTTTGGATCTGTGCTATCTAAGTACTTTGCTTGCATAAGATTGCACCATTTTGCATGTGGCTTAGCATACATATGCCAAACTAATTTTGCACCTAACGCTTGATTTCTTTATGATAATTTATGAATCCCAACACCACCCTTTAGTTTATCTTCACAAAGATTTTCCAATGAAATAAGTGAGATCTTCTTCTTGCTGCCCATGTTACCCTTCCATAGAAATTCCCTAATTAATTTTTCAATGACCAAAATCACAGACTTTGGTGCTTTCAATACTGCCATGTAATAATTTGAGATGGCAACAAGGAAAAATTTAATCAATAAAATATGTCCAGATAATGACAACCACCTTCCCATCCATGATGCAATCCTCATCTGAATACTTTGAATGATTTTATCCCAAAAAGAAACTTTATTTGCACCAGAGAAGAACAGTATCCCAAGGTACTTACAAGGCAATTCTGCTGTTTGAAATCCAAGATGATTAACAATTTTCTTTTGCAATCCCGATTTGATATTAAAAGTATAGATCTTTGATTTTTCTGCATTTATTTTTTGACCAGATGCAAGTGAATATTTATTTAAGACAACCTTAATGTGCTTAGCCTCTTGAAGCTTAGCTGAGCCAAACAATATTGTATCATCTGCAAACAAAGAATGTGTTAATGATACATTAGTGGAAGGTATTGAAATACCCTTCCAAAAGCCTTGCAAATGTGATTTTTTAACTGTCCTACTAAGAGATTCAACCAATATTATGAATAGAAAAGGCGATAAAGGATCACCTTGCCTCACACCTTGAGTAGAACTAAAAAAGCCTGATGATGTACCATTAATTAGAACTAAGAATTTTGCACCTTTTAAGAATGATAAGACCCATTTGTACCATTTATTATTAAAGCCAAATTTCATTAATACTTGAATCAAAAAGGTCCAATCCACTTTATCATAAGCTTTCATCATGTCAAGCTTGATGATAAATGAAGATATCTTATGTAGTGAAATTGACTGCAATACCTCTTGTGCCACTATAGCACTCTCCGCTGTCTCTCTACTAGGAACAAATCCACATTGTTCTTCTAAAATTAATTTAGGAATGATAGGTAGCAATCGTAGATAAAATGCTTTGGTAAATATCTTGTAAACCGTGTTACAAAGAGATATAGGTAGAAATCTTGAGAAAGAATTTGGATCTTTTACCTTTAGAATCAATGCAATGTGCATTACATTAAAATACTTAAGATGGAACAAGATTTATGAGACTCTTCCAAGGCCTTCAGAAGATCATTTCCTATGAACTCCCAACATTTTTTGGAAAAATATTGCTGTGAAAACCATCTAGTGCTGGAGCCTTATTAGGCTTTAGTGTGAAGAAAACTACTTTCAATTCATCCAAGGTAAAAGGCTTATTGAGATTTACATTATCTAGCTCAGTGACAAGTGTTGAAATTGCATCCAACATGTCTTCTCTTTCAATTCTAATCTGATTTGATTGTTGTATTGGTGTAGATAATAAGTTAGAAAAGAATTTAATCCCTTCATTTTGTATGTCCACTTCATTGTTTAACTACTTGCTTGATGCACTTTCTTGAATTCGAAACACTGTATTCTTAGCTTTCTTAACCTGAGTTGACATGTGGAAAAATTTGGTGTTCTTGTTACCTTCTCTAAGCCACAATTCATGATATTTTTGATGCCAATACTGTTAGAGTAAAGGTATTAACTTAATTATGTTGATTAAGTTACCTTTATTCCCTTCTTAAGATTTCACGTTAGTTTGCATAAAGTGACATTTAATAATTATATTAATTATTAAATGTTATCCTATTAGGGTTTTATTAGGGTTTGCATGATCTCCTTTTTATAAGGATTGATCCCATTGTATTTCATATCAATTCATTCTCTCATTCTCTCTGATATATACATTTTCAGTTTTCAGAGAACCCTTGCTTGTTTGTCTCCATCTCTTCTTTTGTGACAGGTTATTTGCATGCAGGTGATCTTCGGGGTTTGTGGTGTTGTATTTTCTCAACTCCTACATGGTATTAGAGCTCCACACCTGCTGCTTCTTGTTCTTGTTTTGAAGACTTTTGGAGCTTCAAGGGTTTGGGGCTTGTTTTCTTGATCTAGGGCACACTTACATTTTTGAAACATTTTTAGATCAAACGGACATTGCCATTGCGTCTGCAACAGTCCAAAACCCCTAAATCGACTATTCATTCGTCCATTTTGGACAAAGTCAAAATTTGAGGAAATTTTTTTTTTTTGCAATACGGCCGTACGGCTGTCGCCTGCCTGGTAAATTTTATTTTCGTCAATTTTTTTTTGTTTTGCAAAAAAAAACATTTGTCAAAATGCAGTTTATGTATTGATTTTTTTTATTAAAAAATCAAGAAAAAAAGAGCAAACTTTTTTCACAGTTTAAGGGCTTGCCGGCCCGATACGAGGGTACCCGCAGGTACCTGCATCCGCAGGCCTGCGGGCCCTGTGGTACGCCGGTCGGTGTACTGCCGATCGCCGGTAGCCTTCTACTGATCGACGGTCTGACAGTCCACCGACGGTGGTACCTGCCAGGCCGCAGCCCGGTACAAGCTACCGACCAAAATTTTTTTTAATTTTTTTTTACAAAAAAACATTTTTTTCGAAAATAAGCCCAATTGTGCATTTACAATGATGGCCATTTGGCCGTCAAATTTAACACAGTGTTTTTGTTGCGACGGCCGTATGACTGTCAAATTTAACCCAGCACTGGTTTTTTCCCTCTTTGGAGCTGATTTATTCCGGAGGCCATAACTTGGGCATACGATATCATTTTTTGGAAAACGAGATATCGTCAGAAAGCTGGTTTTATCATCTTTCTAATGGTGTGGGTCTCATCACATATTTTTTCCGTTGGTGCATTCTACAGCTAGTTGAAGACAAAGGGGCTATTTTCAGTCTCATGCTCATAACTTTTGATCAGTTTCTCCGTTTTTCGCAATCTCAATGGCATTGGAACCATATTTCAGAGCTCTTCAGTTTCATCCATGCCATTTTTTCAGATTTCACTCCAAGTATCTTTTATTTAGTTATTTGTGTTTTCACCTTTGGTGGATTACCTGGACATATTTGCT
Organism: Sequoiadendron giganteum; assembly: GCA_007115665.2. Taxonomy (NCBI): domain Eukaryota; kingdom Viridiplantae; phylum Streptophyta; class Pinopsida; order Cupressales; family Cupressaceae; genus Sequoiadendron; species Sequoiadendron giganteum. Next base: position 359,003,780 of record CM021110.1, on the reverse strand, counting down.
CTTGGAAACTTTTTGTTTGCATGGGATGCTTCGTTTTTGGTTGTTCTTCATGTATTTCCAGCATTTTGTCCTTTGAGGACATTTTTGAGCATTATTTGTAAGCTATCTTTTATGTAAATGCACTGAGATAAAGTGCCACACTATTGTACATGCATCTTTTGGGGATTTTGCACATCAGGTTGTGCCATATTTTGTACTCGCATTGATATTATAAAGTGCCATGAGGGGTTGTGTAGTTTGCCTTTGTTTTGCCATCACATCTTTGTCCGGTGAGTATCCCTCCACGACGACATTGAATCCATACCATGGGGGGTTATGTAGTTTGCCTTTGTTTGCCATCACACCTTTGTCCGGTGAGTGTCCCTCCATGATGACCATGGATCCATATGATTCCAGCCTCATGTATGTGTGCTTTGTTTTGCACACCACTTTTTCAGTTGCAGGTGCTATCTTGCGCAACTTCAGATGTTTCTTCTCCTTCATGCACTACAGGGTGTTTCACATCATTTCAGTGGATCTGTCAGGCTCTCCTAGTTCAGCATTATGGGGGGGTTATTATATTGTTCGTGCTAATTCTTCCTTGGTTTCACCTTGGAAGGAATCTTCCATTCTTAGTTGATCAGTGTTTCAGACTATTGGTTCTTGTGCCATTTGTATTTTTGTTCTAGGTGTTTGCCTTTGTTTGCCATCTGATTTGAGTAGTGTCGTATGGGCACTTATGCAGATTGTTGTCTTCTTGTTCCTGATCATCCTATCTTCAGCGGAGGTTCTTCAGCACCATAGCAGTCATCTTTTGACAGTTGTTTACAGCTTCTTCTGCTTCAGTGATGTTCTTCTTTTTGGCCTTCTGCATCTCTTTTTAGAGTAGAGCTTTTTCCCATGAGGTTTTCTCTATTTCTCCATTTTACAGAGATTTGGTTGTATTTGGGTACCTGATCTGGCCTAGTTTCCGGGACCCATGTTTGCCTTCTTGCATTGTAGTTACCTTTGCTTTTCTGCATTTGTTTGTAGCTGCACTATTGCTCATCTTAAGGGGGGATGTTAGAGTAAAGGTATTAACTTAAATATGTTGATTAAGTTACCTATATTCCCTTCTTAAAATTTCACGTTAGTTTGCATAAAGTGACATTTAGTAATTATATTAATTATTAAATGTTATCCTATTAGGGTTTTATTAGGGTTTGCATGATCTCCTTTTTATAAGGATTGATCCCATTGTATTTCATATCAATTCATTCTCTCATTCTCTCTAATATATACATTTTCAGTTTTCAGAGAACCCTTGCTTGTTTGTCTCCATCTCTTCTTTTGTGACAGGTTATTTGCATGCAGGTGATCTTCAGGGTTTGTGGTGTTGTATTTTCTCAACTCCTACAAATACATCTCCTCACGCAAAACTAGTTCGTCCCATTCCAACTGAAGACTTTTCTATAAATCAAAAGACTGCATAGTCAACCCTTGACTTATAATCTGCTCATTTATATTAGCCAATTGCTTGGAAATAAACTCTTTTTGATGAAAAATATTTTTAAACACATGAATATTCCACTATTTTATTTTTCCTTTTAGAAAATGCATTTTCTTGCAAAATCTATACATGATGGAACCATGCTCATACAGTGCTTCCAACCACCATGTTTTCAACAAAGGCATGAAATCACTATGTTTGAACCACATTAACTCAAACTTAAAAGAAGATCTCCATTTTTGAGGAGAGGTAGTGACTGTAAGACTTAAGCAAGTAGGAAAGTGATTTGACCCTGTCCATGGTGAAATCTCAGACATTTGCACATTCTTATCTACTACCTAGTTTGAAGATATTAAAAATCTATCTAATCTGACAACTAATTGCATAAAGTCTCTCCTCTTTTTTGTCCATGTGTACAATCCTTTTTCTGGTTGCACATCCACAAGTGCATTGTTATTTACAAAATTAGTAAAATATTCCATTGTCTTAGGAGGTGGAAAAATTCTACCTCTCTTTTCATGAGGAGACAAAATTTCATTAAAATCTCCTTCAAGTACAATTTTTTCTACTCCAGATTGGTCAAAAATGAGCTCAAGCTCTTTCCAAATCTTTTCCTTACCTACTGTTGAATTTGGTGCATAAACATTGACTAACAAGCAAGTTAAATCAAAATGAGTAACACGTAATAATTTCCAATGTGAATTATTAGAAATAGGTTCAATCTATATAGTTTTTGTATTCCATAAATTTAACAGTCTGCCAGATGCTCCCTGAGCAATAGCTTGAAAAAACTTCCACAAAGTCCACTTGGTAATTATATTATCATAAGTTTCCTTAGATAACTTGGTCTCTTGTAATAGGACTATATCAGCCCCTGAATAATTTATTTGTTGTTTAATTTGGGCTCTTTTGTTAGGGGCGTTTAAATCCCTAACATTCCAAGAGACAATCTTCATAGCGATCAAGGAGAGTAACCAACTCTCCTCAATCTTTTCTTTATGTTACCATCTAAGGTTAACTGAATCCCAGAAGCAATCTCCTCTTGCATCTTTGTTGCATTTTACTTCCTTCCTCTCTTACCTGGAGATTTAGCTGCTGAAAATGAAAGAGGTGTTTGACTTATAGATAAATGTTTTGAGAAATCAAAACTAGTATCATATTCTTCATTGTTTTCCTTAGCATTTGAGTGTTCACTAATTAAAGTTTGATCTTTAGTATCTATTGTGTCTTCTGCAGAGGTTATTTGAGGTTTTCCTGACAACACCTCCCCATCCTCTTTATTTACTTCCTCTACAATTTCATCAACTGAATCTGAACCTACCATATTTGCAATATGCTCTACCCAATTTTCCAAACTTCCATCTTCCTCCAATTCATGCAAGATTTGGGAATCAAAACTAGTACAATCAAAATCATAACTTTGTTTGCTATGAGGTACTAAGTGGGATCTACAAGCTTCAGGAAATTATCTTTGAATATCAGAGAACAAATCCTTTCCCCATATCAAATTTGAAGTTATTACTTCTAATTGATGCTCATTCTCAATACAAACGCTTGGTGTATATAGACTCAGAGACCTTTGAAAAGGTGAAATATCTATTTTAGTCCACCAACCCTTAGGCAAATTCACTACAAACTTTAAGATCCTTTCATTTTTTAAAGGTCTATTATAAGAAGTATGCTCAATTACTTCCTTTTGAGGAAAACTACCACTAGAAGTATCCATATCTTGTGATAGCAAATCAACACCCATAGCATTTGATAGAACGATGGAAAACCCCATTTCCGACTGGAAAGAGTCTACCACTACAAAATTACCCTTCCTATCCTTTTTAGCTTGAATTATATCAAGCATTTTATTTTTATTAAGAGATAAATCCCCTAAAACAAAAGCACTTTCTTTGAAAAACATTTCCCCCTTATTTGTATCAACCTCTGGTTGAATTTGAGTAGTCGGTGAAACCCCAAAATCATTGGTTTGCTGAATTTCTAGACACTGTTGTACTGAATGTCCCACCAAGTGGAAACATGTACATACATTATTAGGGTTCTCAATCAAGATTTCCTTCTTCCAAGTTCCAAACTTAGAATGTATCTTTAATGAAGACGAAAAATCCTATTCAGTGCTAAGCAGGACACAAACCCTAATAGGTTTGTGTGGATTTATGAAGAAATCCATATCGTGGCATACAAATATCCCCAAATTATTAGCAATGGTTTCCACTATACCTAGTTTCCTATATTCTAACGGAAGTGAGGGTAATTGAATCCAGAAAGGAAAAAAATAAGTTACAATAGACAAAGGATCAAAATTTGGGACCCACGCTTGAGTGTGTAACCCAACTCCCTCAAAAAACCATGACTTAACCTTTAATATCAAATCCCTTTGCAACTTTGTAGAGAAAAGCACAATGAAAAAACCATTCCCTTGATCACTATAGAAAATTTGGTTAGCCCCATCCCACTCAAAGAATAATAAATCTTTTAAAGTTTCAAGAGAAGGAAAAAAATTCCAGAACTTACAAATTAGCGCATGATCCTTAAGGTCCTATATTTGTGCATGCAATACATCCTCTGGATAGGTAAGTTGAGCCTGAGTCTTATCTACAGATTTTTTCACATTTTCCTTCACAAATTTATGAGAAAGATGATCTTTACGGACCCACTGCTTACCTCCTCGAGTGCGACCATTTTTCATAACCCTAGAAGAATGATTAACCAAAGCATCTAGAGGCAATTGGTTTGCCTTAAGCCTTTGAGCATTTACCAATTGCAAATGTAGAACATGATAGCAATTGTCATGCTTCCGAGCAATGTTATTTAGGAAAGTTGTAGGTGTATCCGCCATAGAACTATATTTCTCATCATCAGAGAAATTTTCCTTATGATTTTTAATAGAATGACGATGACCCCCTAAATTGGGATTGAAGAGAGCTCTAGGTAATCAGATACTATTTGGAAAAGACGTTGGAGTATGACGCTCAGAAACCACATCAGCCCATGATCGAGAGTCCTCAACATCTTCATCCCCACAAATGTCAAAAGGAATCTTCTTTTCCTTATTAAGAGTTTTCCTAAACCATGGGTGAAGGTGATTATCCCCAATAGTACGCTGAAAACCCTGGGAGAAGCTTTGAAATCCATTTGATTGCTAAAAATCCCCTTCTCTCTCTGACAGAAAGGGTTTTTTGAACACCCTAGATGAAGATCTACGAGATGAAGCCTCAGGCATAGGAAAAAAAACATCCTTCCTTACCCGATCTGTTCCATTGAAGGCCGAACGCAACACAAAATGAGAAGATTTTTTTGAAAAATTACCGTTGCCGAAAAAGGAACATTTTGACTTTCACGGTTCCTCATTCTTCCTAAGAAAAAGAAAAAAATTCCTTCTATCATCATTGCAATGGCTTGTTACTTAGTTTATTTACTTGAAAGGTGAAAACTTAGAAATTTTTACTCAAGAAAGGGTTAGTATGTTACAACATCATTCATCTCCATCCACCAATCCCATTGCTCTTGGAAGCAATTTGGATGTCAAATCTCAAATGCATAAAGCCAAAAATCCACAAAAATCAAAGGATCAACACGTCCCATAAAAAATACATGCAAAAACAAAGAAAAATATGATTCAAAATAAAAAATTTAAATCCCAAAGGCCACAAAGGCCCATGAAGAAAAAATAAAAATAAAAAGCTATGTGGATTCCAAAAATACTCATAGAATCAATGCATCCCAAAGAAAAATCAAAATTGGCATCCAAACTTTCTTATCCAAAAGCTCCATCCAATTCTACGTCCTCCACCCCATCTAATAATAATTTATCACCTCCATCCATTTTGGGTCCTTATCAAATTCAAAAGCCACTTCTCTTCCACAACTCCACCGCCCTTCAAGGTGTGTGCCAATGTTGATCTTGCCAACATTTCCATCCACTCATCTACAAGTCTTCCATCGACCCATCCATTATCCAACATCCATTTTCCATTCTTCCATCCCTCTTTTCCAATCCTTTGCATAAATCCATATCCCTCATCATCTTCCCATCCATTTCATTCCCCTTACCATTATTCTACCAACATTTGTCACATCTCAATTTTTACTTTCATTTAATAATGTTAAGTTAATTGAAATATTTGGAAAAATGAAATTTATCAATTTTTGTTTATGATGAAATTTGATAAATTCAATGATATTTGAAAAAATGATTATCTTTGCAACTTTATGATTTAGTGAATCATTTCATATTAAGCATAGTTTAAGGTTACTGATGAAAATTGTAAGTGCAACTATGTGGATGCAGGAACCAGATGAAGAATGAGAACATGGTTGAGGTAGGAATATTTAGCCGGATGACAAACGATAAGCAAGAATGGAATCTAGAACACACACACCACTGTAGACCATAACATTCACATTTAACTAGCAATTAGTAGATATCATTTTTCTTGTATAAAATAAAAAATGACTAAATAGGTGAGTTGATGAAAAACAAATTTATTGAGTCATTTGCCTCATCTTGTCTATTTGAAGTTAATTTCATTTTTAAGAAAAAAGAAATGGTGGTGTTAGAAATGCTTTTGTTTTTACATATTAATTTCTTGTGAGTAAAATGATTTAATTATATGTTCTTTTAAAATAATTTGAAAATAAGATCTTTGGTAAGAGGTAAAAAAGAAAAGAAATAAAGAATATATAAATATATGTTGTTTGTGATTATATATATGTATAAGTATATATATATATGTTGCAACAATAAAGTGTTTTATTTTATTCGAAAAACTCTTTATGTAACTATATGGAAAAAAATGATAAAAAGAAAACACTTATAACTCCCTTAATAAATGAAACAAAAATCGACCCTCCTCATACTATAAATAATGGAATTATGCTCAAAGAGCATGGAGTGGGTGGCTAGGCTAAATAAGATGTAGAGAATTAAGACCACTTTTAGAATGAAGAATCGATCGTTAGAGGAGTGGGAAAATTTGAAGGAGGAGACAATTTAGAAAAAGGGGCATGGAGAAGATTGAGGGCGAACAAAAGAGAAAGGCATGAAGCAGGGGAAGTTGTTTCCATTTTCAAACCAAGATAAAGCACCGAATCTTGTAAAAAAAGAGGTAAATTTTGTGCTTTTCTTAGATGTTTCCTTTCTTGTTTTGAATGAATTTACCTTCATGTGCATCACTTGAGCGAATAGAGCATTGAATGCCTAGTTTTAACCTTATGTTTGTACATTATTTCATGTATTTGTGGCTTTAGCTTTCAGATTTATTTTATGTTAACCCTCCCCTATTAGCCTTGTTTTGTGGATGATACCACCATTTCACCTTCTCTATGATTTCATTTTATTGCCATGCATGTGCATGGTCAGCTCGAATTCCAATAATCGAGCTCTAACCTGCGTGCTATACTTATTTTTTGTTTATGTGATCACCATTTATGGTCCTTTGTATAGGAGAACACCATTATGGTTCTCTATTTTTGTGAACACCATTAATGGTGTTGATCACCCTTAATACCCAATTGAACGACAAATTCCATTTGAGGCAACTAAACCCCAACCTTGTTGTTTTGGGCCGAACGATAAGGGTCATTTGAGAAATAAAGTTTCTTAGAACGATCCCTATCATTCTATCTTAAATACAAGTTAATAGATGATTCTATTGTCCAACGATAATGCATGTTGTCAAATGATATTCAACGTCATGTTTCAAAGCATATTGTGAAATGATTTCCACTATTCTATGTAATACATGTCATGTTCGATGTGCTGCCATATGTATTTTGGTAAACGATTTCACATTGTTTTGTTATTTCCTTACTATTGAATGATCTTGCATTGTTTTGATAAAGGTTCTATGAATGATACCATCGTTCCAAGTTATACTACCTATCAAACATTTTAATAACATCCCATAGAAGATGATAATGCAAGTTGTTATTTCATTATGTTGTTGCCAGTGTTTAGGCCTTAGTAGGCTGAGGGTTGTAAGAATCCCTTCGCAATATTTAAGTGATCCTCTTACTCTCATACAATGTGTATATATATATGTATGTATATATGTGTATACATATATCTATATACATAATAATTCAAGTGTTTGAATCCTAATAAAGTCGAATGATAATCAAACTTTGTCTACTCTCTAAACAAATGGTGCACGGGTATATGGGTGACAAAATCATTAAACAATAAGATATGAGTACAATTAAGGCTTTTGATGTTTAATCGATAACATATTTATCGTCTAACAATAACATGCTTATCGACCCCTTTTTTATCGTATATATATGTGTGTGATTTAAAAGATGAGTAGAATTGAATGTTAATTTTCATGATGATCTGATTTAAATAAAAAGAAGAAGTGATGCTTAAAACTGAATGACATATGGTTACTATAGATAATCTCTGAGCAGAAACAAAACGATACTTTTCTCAGTAGACCAAAGAGATGAAGGCATATTTTTAAACCAACTTATCATACTCTTGACTGATTACTAAATGAAGACTAAATTTAAACTAAATATCTATATAAAACTGAAGGAACATAGGATAACATTAGGTTCCTCCAAGCAAGTTTGATTGGTGAATGAAATGAATAGATCTTGATTATCTTAGATTATTTCTAGATCCGACTTCTTTCTACTTAAAGTAAACGACCTTGTTACATTCTAGTTGGAATTTAGATTCATGCCAAATTCTAAAAATTGTTGTTCCTTATGTTATTATTTAAATTATGGTTATTGCAAGAACAAAATTGTGCATCTTATGAAGTTGATGTCTTCCTAAATATGGAAATCTGCATGTAGATTGGTTTTTACCTTAATCCTAAGAATGTATACACATATTCAAATTGTGATTAATATGGCATATATGTGTACACACATAAATTCTTCATTTACGCATGTACACATACATGTGATATACCTTCTTATTTTAACTTATTTACTCATTTAATTTATGTTTGCTTAATTTTGATTGTAAAGGAAGAAATGAAAGAAATAAAATGTTCTTGATGTGTAAATATGAATCCATATAAATGGTAGTTTAATTGATGCATGTCATAATGGATATTCTAAAATTAATTTAATTATTTTCTTGATGTATATGATGAAATGATACAAAAGTACTAGATTGATTGCAGCTCATTGTTATATGATGCTAGTGGATGGTCTAGAAGGGAGGGATACCCCTTTTTTTATGGAAATTTTCCTTTTAGGACGGGTGCTAGAGAGTGTAGATTTTGCTTTTCCAAAATCCAATTTTAAGTTGCTTATGCAACATGATCTTGTCCAAGCTTTGTAGCCATTATGTGGAATGGAATGATTTTATTTTATTACTCTCTATCTTTACCTAACATGGAACTTGCATGTTATAAAAGTAGATAGAAATGCATGCAGTTAGGCACGCACCAGATTCCAACTTGCATACTGTATCTATTGCTAAGTATTCCATGCAGGGTCAAGTATTCTTTGATTGAATGAAGGATTCCGGGGAAGCGTAGCTTCATGGTTGGGTGGAAAAGCACCTGAACCATGATTTCGTCCACTGGTGGAGGTGAGATTTTGAAGAGGAATCAGAATGGAATTCCATCTTATTTGATGTACTTTGTATCATTGATGTAATATTGAATTGAATATGTGGTGATTGAATGCCAATTCAAACTATGTATATTGAATTTTGACATTTGGAAATGAATATAACTATATTATTTAGACATGTGATGCTATGATAAAAAATAATTGTGCAAATTTATCTTTTATTTATATTCATAATGTCAAATATATTTTATTAGAGATACTTTTAACTAGGCATATTACAACATCTATGAGTATACCTCCAATTTTCCATGGTCTAATGGAGTACATCTTGAAGGGATACCATCCATGGAACTATATTCTTGAGTCCTCCCTTCATCTCCCTATCAGAAATCCACTATTTCTAAATCCACCTATCCATATCCTTATCCTTCTCCATCTGTCCTATTCCCAAAAATTAAAAAAAAGAGAAAAGATAAAAGAGAAAAAGAAAATAAAAAGTAAAGAGAAATTATTTGTCCAATGGTGAAAACCACTTCTTATGGCACCTTGAATAGGTACCATGATGAAAACCTGACAGACATGCATCATGTGTAATCTATTACCCTCTTTCACTCTACATTCGGGGGCAAGTTTCATCCATGCTATCTTACCTATCAGCCCCCCCCTTTTTTCTATCCATTATCCTATCTAAATTCATCCTCCCTTTTCCCTCTTTTGATTTTTACAAGGCTAAGGATCTCCATATACATCATGCAATATATCCTTCCATCCTTCTTATCCTATCCATTTAATTCATTCCATATCCCTCATCTTGTCCAAATCCATCTTCCCTTCCCATATTTGGTCTTGATAAAGAGCCTAGGGGTCAAATATCAATGCATTTATATCCTATCCACTTGATCTTGATAATCCTATCTATATCCTCCATACTATACCCCCTATCCTACTTCCATCCTCATATCCTATCTAATTCCTCCCCTCTTTTCTCCCTTGATCTTGATAAAACTAGGGGTCAAATATCAATGCATTCATATCCTTTTTGACTATCCTTCCATATCATACATCACTCATCATCTTCCATCCATGATTGCACTTAGTCCTTTGCAACTAGTCCTTGGAGTTCTATATTCCTACCCTCCATCCACCACCATCCTATCTCCCATCACCATCCATTATCCAATGTCCTCTCTCCTATCCATGAAATTCCTCGATGAGTTGCAGAGGCACTAGGTCAGTCCTTTAGGGTTTGTTGGGACAAGCCAATCATGATTCAATCCATAATAAATAATTCCAAGGCCAAGTCAGTCGAACTACGATGTCTTTGCACATGCTACGTAGGCAAGGCCATCTTTGATTAACCCCCTAGGCACTAGGTTAGTCCTTTAGGGTTTGTCAAGTTAGTCACTATCCATAACATACGTTAAATCAAACAATCTGATTAGACATGAACAACTATCTAAGTTTCAATCAAATCATGAACCAACAGACTAACTATCCAACTAGTCTTCAAACCAAATCGATCAATTACCTAAACCACCAAATCAATGTCAAACCAGTCAATCAATGGTCTTATACAAGAGGTGGCATTGTCGAAACTAGACTTGGCGTCTTATACGACTTCCCTCATTTCTTGAAACTAGACTTGACCCTATCATTGTCTTATACAGGATGTATCCTTCCTGAAACCAAACATCATCATTATTAATTCTATCATATGCCTTATACAGGTGGCTGCATGATTGAAATTAGACTTGATGTCTTATATGATATGCTTTATTTCCTACAACCAGGCGCTATCAATAAATCACTCAATCAATCAATCAATCAACCAATCAATCAATCTCGTCAATCCTATCAATAAACATTGGCAAACGATCTATATGGATGTTGACTTTGTTGGTCCAATTTGTCTTATATTTTTATTTGATTTGTCTTTGGTAATGTTACTAGCCACCTCAAGGATGTCCCAAGAAGGATTTAGAGGAGCGATGATGTCTCATGACATGCTTTTTCTTGGATTGTTGTTTGTGGTTTGTCTTGACAAAAAGACAGGGGCAACTTGGCTCCTAGTATTCGTCATGACACTCCTTGTCTATCAATTGTCTATTTTTGCAAAGGGATAGCATTGCACACCTTGGTCTATGTCATACCATGGTGTTCATTGTCCATTTTTCATATTTTAATGTCCAATGATAATAATCATGCAAGCCTAATATCTATCAATCAAAATATCAATCCCTCTTCAATCGTCTAACTCCATGCTAACATCCATTCCCTCTTGCTAACATTTCTTTCGCCAATCCTTGTATTCATGCCTATCAGATTGGCTTATTGGAAAATTTCTCAAAATTTGAAACTTTGTCAAAATTTAATTTTTTTCCGAGTGGGCATAGGTCTATTCCATCTTCACCATGGCACACTGGGGCATATTTTGGGCTGAATTTCTTTGACACAACATGATAAATTGCATTGTATCAAAGAGGGGCAAAATGTAGACATTGAAAAATGTCCTAAGCCTACAAACACCATTTTTCTCATCAATTTTCCTTCTTCCCCTACATAATTAAATAATTTTAATTATTTGATTGTGGTTTAAAGTCACATTTCTTCTATTAATTAAATAATTAAATAATTAAATAAATTCACTTTTCCCTTTTATTCTTCCTTTTGATTAATTAAATAAATTATATACATTTAATTACGTCACTGATAATCCTTTCTCACTATAATTAAATAAATTCTTATTTATTTAATTATTCATTTTCACTTTTCTACTATAATTAAATAGTAATTATTAATTGTTTAATTATTCATTAATTTTTTCTTCCATAATTAAATGAATTCTATTTATTTAATTATTTTCCACCTTTCCCTCCACTGTTAAATAATTATTTAATTATTTAATATTTTGTCATTTTCCTCCACTTTTTAATTAAATTTTAATTTTAATTAAAAGTCAACCTTTTCCCTTTCTTCTGTAATTAAATAGTCATTTTTATTTAATTATTCAATTTCCCTCTTAAATTAAATAATTTTATAATTATTTAATTTACTCTAGAAACCTCTTTTTCTATGCCAACCTCTTTATTCGTGCCATTCTTATCCCTTCACATCTCCTTTAATTTTCACCCTTGATCACGTGACATTACCTTTTAATCTCTACTGTCCATCCTTAACTAAACCCTATTTTTTCCCTAACCCTATTTCCTTGCTTGTCTAAGCAATATCATCCATTGATCAACATCATTCTTCATCTTTCAATCTTGGCCCTTCATTCAAATTTGGTTTTTTATAAAAGAGATTCATCCCTCATTTCTAGCGAACAACCACTACTACTATCTTTGCTATTTTGCTATCACTATCACTAGGCTTATTGTTGCATACTCAAAATCTGAGGGCAAGCAAGCATATAAAGAAAAATGGAGAAGAGCAATGAAGGTGATTCAACAATGGCATATGAATTATTGATAACATTTCTTTATTATTGTTTATGTTTATATGTTCATTTGTGCTTCATTGTTGGATTAGGGTCTTTACGGTTTGAGTTTTATGTATTTGGTGGTTGGTACCATTGATTCATGCCTTTTCCCATGATTTTACCCTATTCTATAACATCACACTTTTGAAGTTTAACAAACTTACTCTTATTGCTTGTCATATGATTTGAGCATCCACTATCCACTATCAATTATCCAGTAATTCCTCTCTTCTCTTGCATGAAAAGAAATCATCATAGTTCCTTCAATGTTGTGACCTATTTTTAGAGCATTATTCTTCACACATATTTCAGAATTAGTAGAATTAGTTCCACATTTAAATCCATGAACAAGCATTCATCAGTGTCATCATTAGGATAGTTTGATTCCTCATCATTAGATACACCATTGTCTCTTTCAATGTAATAACTCTTCTTGATAAATTTTCCTTTATGATCCTTAAGTTTGTCATTTGAAACTTTGATTAGACATTTAGAAGCATAATGACTATCTTTCCACCATTGAAATGATTAAAGGGTAACTTACCTTTGTATTTTCCAGTTCCCTTTTTTAGTCTCCTTACAAAATTTGCTTCCACCTCATCAAGATTATCTGGATCTAATTCATCAACCTTCTCTGCCTTGTAGAATTTAAAAGTAGTTTCTTTTTTTGTAGCATCTTCACCAAAATCTCTTAATTCATGAGAAATTAAAGCACCAAACATTTGATCTCTAGAATAATTATCTAAAATTTGAGCTTCCTCAATAGCAAAAACTTTAGAACTATAAGCTTTTAGGAAGAGTTCTTAATACCTTTTTCACCACTTCACTTTCTTACAACTTACTACCAAGACCATTAATGGCATTGACAACTTCATCCACTCTGAGCATATAGGTAATAATATCTTCATCTTCATACATCCTTAGGGTTTCAAATTTGGCTTTGTAGTTTTGCATCTTCACTTGTTTGAACTTTTCATCTCCTTCATAAATAATTTCCAACTTTGTCCAGATCTCTTTTGAATTTTTTAGACTTATCACCTTTCCAAGTTCAAAATCAGAAAGACCAATTAATATAACATTCCTTTCTTTTCCATTGTTCTCATATTCCTTGATCTCATCATCACTTGACATACCAATAGCACGTATATTATATCCTCTTTATACCGACTTCTAGACACCAAATCTAAGAGAAACCAAAAAGGATTCCATCTTAGCTTTCTATTAAGCATAATTCATTTCATCGAACATAAGAGCTTTGACACCCTTCCTATGCACCATCTGCATCTACCTCAAGTGGTTAAGCTTTCTCCAAGGAACCATAACTCTAATACCGATTGTTAGATGCATAGGACAACTGAGAGGGGCGGTGAATCAATTGTACATTAAAACATTCAATCCCTTATTAACTTTCAAACCATTATCGAACTTTAAACCCTCATTAAGCATTAGCAGAATATAAACATGCGAAACAACAATGTAAACACAACCATACACAAGATAAAACCAAATTTACATGGAAAACCCTAAGTAGGGAAAAAACCTGGTGAGGATTATATCATATATATATGAATAACAACACCAAATACAATTAGGCTCACTGCCAAGGGCTCATTTCCCAGAAAAAGAAGAAAGGCTCACTACTAGGTGGCTCACTACCAAGCAAAAAGAAGAATAGGATAAATTGTTACAAAGAGATTCACTATCTCATAGCAACAGGAAAATCCACCATTGTAACTTTGCACCATCTGCAACCTTCGGCTCACTACCTCCAACAACTTCAAGCACACTAAAAATGTAGACACCTTCTGCTCGCTGTATTCAGAGTCATAAGAATTAAAGCTCACACTCAGATCACAACACTTGATCAAATTCACATCTCAAACTTTCCACACAATTCCACACCCATCTCCAAAAATTCACCTTGCATTTATACCATCCATAACCTAAACAATCTTAATTAGGTCGGCCTTAATGAAACATATTCACCTCAAATGTGCATCACCAAGATAGGTCAGCACCAAACAATTCTGTGGTGGAAAGAAGTGAAGCAAGACCACACCAAGGGTTAATTAGGACCAAAATATACATCACCACGCTACTCAACATATCCACAATCCATGAGGTACCTCCACAAATAGCGCTAGCATGCTAGGCTGACCAAACATGAACTAACACTAAAAGTGATCACATACACACTTCTCCAGGTCACATAGGCCACATAGAAACACTCCAAAACATACACACAACATCCAAAATATTCCATCATCAGAATATTTTGCAACATTGCCGTAACCACCTGAAACAAAGATTACTTTCATTCTGTTCAACCAAACACACAGGCATAGACATACAACTTACTAATCAACCTTGTGGAACACATCAACACATGAACCCTCAAGGGAATGAAGTTACAAACAATACAATCATGTTCCCAAATCTGCAATAAAATAAACCTTACTACGGAGAAATGCAGAGAAATCTCATTTCTCCCAGATAGCCTTCTACACAGACAAACACACTCTTAAACACAACTTTTACTGCCGTACGATCCAAAACCTAAAAATATAAATATAGAACTTCTTAACACCTTTGATCATCATATACAAACCACACAATCATATCTTCAACCATGAAGAAATGCAAAGAAAAACACTAAACACACCTCAGTCACACTACACACTCTTTTATTCAGATTTTCTCAAAAGCACTTGGAAACCAAGTGAATTTACTTTTAATGGAACTCTTATCCATCACAACCATACACAACATCAATAACAACACTGATGAAAACACCACAAAACCTTCTTATCCAACCACAAAACATGTATACTAGCATCAATACTAATAAAACTAACGACAATACCACCAACAACTCCAACACTAGCAATCTCCAACAATCTCCATACTGTTAACATCAATGACAACACCAAAAACATACTTGCAACACTTGAATGCCAAAATTTGAAGGGGCTATGGGTGAGGAATCCATGTTGAAGCCTTGTACACATTATTTAATTTATTATCATGACTCTTGATTTTACAGGGAAGGGGCATGGGTTTTTTCAAGTAGTTTTGATACCTCTTATTTTGGTTTACCACTGTGGTTTAACCTCCCACAAGTTCTATAAATTGGAGCCTTGAGATGGTTGTATCATTTTTTATTATTTGTAGGTGTATGGAAGCATCCAGGTTGTAGGATATTAGAAAGGAAGTTCACTATGGTGTATATCTCTTGTGAAGATAAATAATATACTTGCCCTCTTTTTTTGTGTGGAGATTTTTTACGAAAGGGTTTCTCCATGTAAATCTAGTGTCATATTTGTTTGTTGATTTTTTCTATTATGGTGAATGTAAAATCAAATGCATATATCATATTTAGTAATTTTATTTTCAGATTTGAATTCATATATATAAGTTAATATTGCAGCTTAGTTCCACCTTGTTTTTGATAAGAAAGAGGGATATATATAGAAATAGGTAGAGAGGGAGAGAGAGAGGAGAGATAATGAGAGAAATATTTATCACTGCTCTTTTTCTTTTCCTTTCTCTCTATCTCTATCTCTATCTCTTTCTCTCTTTTTATACCTATCTCCCTCTTTCTACACCTCTCTCCCTATTTATATATTTAGATATCTCTCTCTTCCCCCCCTTTATAACTATTTCTATCCCTTTCTCTACATCTATATCTCTACCCCCTCTCTCTATCTCTCTCTGTACCTTCCTCTCTATCTACCCCCTCTCTATACCTCTCTTCCTCTCTTCCTCCCTCTCTCTCCCTCTATCTATCTCTCCCTCTCTCCCTCTCTACCTATCTCTTCCCCCTTTCCCTTGCTCTACCTCTATCTCTCTTCTCTCTCCTTTTATCTTACTCCTATATCTTTCCATAGTTATATATCTCCCTATCCATCCCTCTATATTATCCACTCTTATTTACTCTCTCTCCCTTCATATCTCCTCTATATCTCTATCTCTCTATTTCTCTCTATAGCCCTATTAATACTTCTCTTTGTCCCCTCCTATCTATATCTATATCTACCCCTCTCCCTCTCCTTCCCTCCTTCCCTCCCTCCCTCTTACTCCTCTCTATCCCTTTCTATCTATATGTTTCTCTACCTCTATCTCCCTATCTCTCTATCTCTCTCCATATCCATCTCCATCTCTTTAAATCTCCCTCTATATATATATATATCTCTCCCTCTCTCCCACATCTTATCTTTCTCATTGTCTACCTTTCTCTCTCCCTTTATCTACCTCTACCTATTTATCTCCCTCTCTATATATCACCCTCCCTCCCTCCCTCCTTCTCTATCTCTCTATCTCTATTTATTTCTCCTAGTCTTCCCATATATATCTATCTATCTCTCTTTCTCTCTCCCTCTCTATCACTCCCTCTCTATCTCTATTTCTTTCTCTCTATATATTTCCTTATATCTATCTATCACTATATCTCACCATCTATATCTCTCTATCTCTCCCTCTCTCCCTCTCTCCCTATATATCTCTCCCTCTTAATCCCCCTCTCTCTATTCCTACCTCCATATCAATATATCTTTATCTCTCCATTTACCTCTATCTATACCTATTTCTATTTTTCTCCCTCTCCCTCTATTCTCATCTCTATCTCTATCTTCCTCTCTCCCTTTCTATCTCTAGATACATCTCCCTCTTTATATCAATTCTTATCTTTTCCTCTCTCCCCCTCTTTCTCTACTTATAAATTTATATCTATATCTCTATTTACCTCTCTATCTCTCTCCTGTATCTCTATCTCTCCATATTTTTCTCCTTCTATCTCTCCCTTTCTTTATCTCTCCATTTCTCTTTACCCCTATATCTCTCCCTATCTCTATGTTTATCTTTCTATCTCTCCATCTCTACCTCTCTATATATTTATATCTTCCCTATATTTCTCCTCTCACTCTCTCTTTATATATCCCTCTCCATCTCCCCCTCTCCCTCTCTATCTCCATATCCATATCCTTCTCTATCTCTATTTTCCTCTCTATCTCCCCCCCTATTGGTAATGGAGCCTAATTATCTTCTTGATTAAGAGATTTTTGTTTCAAATATGTTTGGATCTTAGTTCTTGTAGAGGGATGTGGTGGGTGATTCCCCTCCCACTTTTATCACTAGAGAGAAATAGAGAGAGGAGAGAGGAGAGAGGATAAGTAGAGATATATAGAAAGAGAGTGATAGGGAGAAAGGGAGAGAGGAGAGGGAGATATAGGGATAGAAAGAGGGATATATATATAGAGATGGATATAACTTGAGAAATATAGAGTGGATAAGAGAAATAAAGAGAGATAAGGAGATGAAGATAAAGAGATGGAGAGATAGAGATAGGGGAGAGAGATAGAGGAATATATATATATAGAAAGGTCTAGAAAGAGGGAGAAGGAGAGAGAGGGATGATAGAGAGAGGGAGAGGTATATAGATATAAAGATGAAGAGTGGAAGATACATGTAGACATGAAGATAGAGGTAGATGGAGATAAATAGGTAGAGATATTGAGAGAGGTAGAGGGAGAGAAAAATAGAGAGAGGTAGGGAGGTAGTGTTGTTAATGGAGTTTGATTATCTTTTTGATTTAGAGGTTTTTGTTTCAAATTTGTTTGGATCTTATTTCTTGTTGGAGTGTGTGGGGGGATTTCCCCTCCCAAGTTTTGGTCTCTTGCATAAGAATATTTCCTCCTATTCTAAGGAGAGGCTTGAGGATTATTTTGAATAGTTACAACTACCCTTGGACAAATACAAGGTGATAGGAGCCTATTGATTAATTAAATTTGACTAAGTTGAAGAAATTATAAGATCCTTCAAAACCTATAATTTGCATTATAGCTCCTAGAGATATGAAATCATTCTCAAACATCCTAAAAATATATACATGAAATATAACTTAAAGTACAAGGAAGTCAATGTCCATATGCAAATGTCATTTATACTTAAATTTTTATGCATGTATATATTTTTAGGAAGAGGGAGAGAGTAAGATATATAATGAGGTAGAGAGATATGGGAAGAGAAATAAAGAGAGGAATTATTGCTTCTTGGAAGCGTGAGTGCATTAAGGCTCGATAGCGACTAGACCTAGGGTCATTCACTACCAATCAATAACGCATGTATACCTTATAACATGCTCACCTTATGTTTTTTATGGGATAAAAATTTGGCATGGGCACCTTTTGGTCCCTCATATTTCTACACTTACCCTTAGATGAAAAATTAAGAGTACTTGCACAATACAAGGATAGCTAAAGTACAACATAAAAAAATCTAACATAAAAGAATCCAATAAAGAAATATAATATCTAAGTATAATACAATAATCACATATAATCATAAAGCATATCATAGATTCTATAATGTCAAACTAGGTAATAAAATCACATATCAACATATTTATAATGAAAATAGTGAAGTTGAAACCTAGTTATATGTTCAAATATTAGACTATAACATATATAAAATACATAGTCAAAGAGCTTAGTAAAAATATAAAACATTATCAATAATATAATTTTAGTATCAAAATTAAAACTAATCAACATAATTAGGCACACAATCCTAGGGCCTTACAATTAGGGTTAGAATTTCCTTTTACTTAAGTTGGCATGATTAGAGAGATCCATTTAGTCAAAATCACCCTAATATTATCAATGAAGGCTTATGGATCATATCAAGTAATTGCACCAACTAGCTAGCTTATTATTCCTAATTTGGTCTAGTTCTTCCTTTGAACACAACTTCTATTAAGGCTTACAAATTGGATTTTATTTGGGTGCAAAGAGGTTTCTTATTTGGTTTGTGGGAAAAAGTACTAAAATACTTGGCTAGCCCCATTTTGAATAGGAAAAATCTTGAAGGGACTTTGACTGAAGGTAGTTTTATTGAATTTTATCCCATGATCGGTCACCACAAGTGTGCTAACTAGGTTTGATCAAACCTATATATTTTGAGTGTGATTGTAGCATTGTAAATTTTCACCCTTGACAATTTCAAACTACCTTGACACCCTATTTTTCTTACAACGTTAATTATAATAATAATTTATTCATTTCGGGGCCAAATTATAAAATAATATTAAATTCCTTGATTTACTGACAAATTTGGGGCAAAATCACCTGGTCAAGGGTGCGGGACACCCTTGAACTTAAGGGTGTCCTATCTCAAAATTAAATTTGGTGCCATCCTTTGGTGGTTTAAAAAGATCCCAAGTCGGCCTATATTCAAAAATATCAATTGGAATGCATATATAAACAGGCTTTATTTCTCATTTGAAGATGAGAAGGTAATTATGAATTAGAATCTATTATGAACCAGTTATTGTGCAGATGTATTAAGTTATCCTCTACATGTTATCTACAGTAAGATATTATGTTTGGGATCTAACCTTTTGCAGGTCTATCAAGCAATCAAGACATCCATCAATCAATATTTATGGCAATTTATATTGTGGCATCACTTCATGAAGGATTTCACATCAAGGTAACATTGTCATTTATCATTTTAGTAAATTATTGTTGTCTTGGCCTTTTCACCTAAGGTATTCTCTCTTGATCATCATCATTTGTTGTACGTGGAGGTAGAAATACCAAAACAAGGTTTGATTTAGGCAAATACCTATACAACACAACCTTTCCCCCTCTTTTCATTTGTGCAAGTCAAATTCAAAAGTTTCATCATCTGAAAGTTACAAAAAACACAAAGAAAATTATAATTGACATCTTAGAGTTTTCATGTCCAAAAAAGTAGCATTTTGGTCTAGGGCGCCTAGCTACTTAGTCCACTCAATTTAGCCTCAATTTATAGTACATGTTCCTCTCTGTCTCTACTTCTCAGCTATGAAGTTGTTATGTGGTTTTCTATTTTTGTTTGTGCAAAAAATTACATTTTCAATTCTAGGGTTGCAAGTCATTTAGGTTTGTTAAAACACATCAAATTTATCATACTCACAACACAAAAAAAAACACAAGACCATTGAAGATTGACTCTCCATTGTGGCAACAAGCTAATCATCAACCCTAGTTGGTTTTCTGCCCAAATTTAATGTTAAGTGAAAAGAGGTTAATCTTAGTTGGATCTAGGATCACTTTTCCTACATCACACTTTGGTGAACTCGACATATCCTACACTTGTAATTTTTTGATTTTCATTAGCATAAATTTTAAAAAATTAATGCAAACAAATAGATGCTTTGAAGATCTTGTTGCTATTTTACATTTATTTCATTTATAAAAAATAGGCATTTGGATTCTTTAATCATTATACATTGAAAGAAAAATTGCAAATTATTTGAATTAAATTACATAATTCTAGATCTAATTTTTCCTTGTTTAGGGCTTAGATATGAGTTGCATCAATTGGAAATTTGAATACAATCTTAGGTTGTTGGAATTTATCAAAATTGCATGCATATTTTAGTGAAAAGCATTAAAAAGTGAATATTTGCATAGTGTTTTATTTTTCAAAATATCAAACAATATTTCTTTTATGCATTAATGAAAATATTAGTCAATTACAACATTGTAAATCTTGAAAATCACCATTTAAACATAGTGCATTGCTTTTAAAAACATAAAATTGTATGCATATGTGTTCTCCACATAGGAAAATTATATTTTCATGCATTTCTAGAAATTTGTTCGCTTTCAAACCTGAAACTGTGTAATCTCAGACCCTCACATTGTACTTAGTTTTTAGATTTTGAAAATTGTTAAAATCCTGACTCTAGGCTAGGGCGCCTAACACCCTTATCTTGTAAATTTGAGCCTAAATGTTCAGTGCAAAACCTTTCCTATGATTTCTACTCATATCTAGTTTTAGTTTTTGAGAATTTGTCCTACAATTATTTGATTTTGTTATGCATTACTAGTTTGATTTAGGATATAGCTTAATGTTTTCTTTGCAAAAATCTTGTTTGATCATAATTTATATCTTAGTAGCAAACTTTGTTAAGATTTTTTTTTAAAGAACATCTCTTACAAGCATGTTAAAATGAGTGTCTCTCTCCTCTTTTGTTATTTTTATTTGATCCCTCTCTCAATATCTCTCCTAATTGTGAGGGTATTTTGGTATAAAAGGATATAATCATTAAAAATTATGAGAATCATGTTTGTTCTTCTCCCATTATCTCTCCTACTTGTTAGGGTATCTTGGCATAAGAGGACCCAATCATTGATAATCATGTTTGTCCCTCCCCATATATCTCTCCTACTTGGGAAGATATCATGGTGTAAGAGGATGTAATCATTGATATATTTTATCTTTCAAATGATAGTAAAGTGGCTTGCATAAGTGAAGGTTCAAATTTTACATTATGTCCTCTATTAATAGAAGATCATCAACAAGTAGTTAACTCAGTTGAAATTATAAACCCACAATTGATTATTGGACCTCCTCTCATTATTGGTCCTCCCTTTAAACCACCTCTCATTATATGACCTCCTAAACCTCCTAGCCATATCCTAAGCTTTTCAAAACAACTCACTCAAAGTAATCATGTGCACCAAGATGTATTGCGACAACCAAGTTATCACGCAATCATGAGCACACATATAACAATTGAAATAATAAGCAACAACAAAAAATGCCATCTATTCCATTTCCTCAACCTTATCTTCCACCCCCACCTAGTCTTCCTCAACATAGTGGTAAAGGATATGACCTTGTTGAGAAAATTCATAATACTCCAACCAAGATATCCCTTTGGGACTTGCTTCAAAATTCACCTACATACCATGCGATGCTCCAAGAGGCTTTGAAGAAGATTGATATCTCACCTTCTATCAAATTGAATGATGTAGCTGCCTTGTTTGATTGTATGTAGGAAATAAATTTGGATATTACATTCCCTCAACATGAGTTACCTCCACTTGAGGTTCGAAACAAACATAAGGCTTTAATGATATTAGTGGTCTTTAATAAAAATGGGATTAGATGTACTCTTATTGATAATGGACCAGGTCTTAATGTTTGTAGCATTGATCTTCTAGATAATCTTGGTGTGGATAAGAATCTCATACAACTAAATAATATTTCTATATGTGGTTTTGATAATGTTGGTAGGCAACCATTGGGGACAATAGCAGTACCCATTAAGGTAGGACCCATGATTTTTCCTACACTTATCCATGTCATGCCAGATACTCTCAAAGAATCTTATTCTTGGTAGACCATGGATTCATACCATAAAGGGAGTATCGTATACTCTTCACCATGAGATGAAGTATGAATATAATAACAAGATATATACAGTAAAAGTGGATGCAATAAGTTATAATTCACTCTCTCAATACTTTAATTTTATATTCAAAAGTGGAACCATTACCTTCCAATGATAATGATAACATGAATGAACTCTTGGGTGATGATTTTTGATCATTAGATTTTACATCCACTTTCATTGGGGAGTACAAAATCTCACCATCGGAGTCCATAAAGCCAAAGATTGTTCCAACACAATCTTATGGTTCCTCTTCTCAAATTATAAATAATGATCACAATATGGATTTCTCTTCAAATACATATTTTTATAAGGGTTCATTAGATTTTAAACCCTCCTTTGTAGGAAAAGGTAAAATCTCACAATCTACATCTAAGGACTCTTGTGTTTCATTTGCTCAATCTTGTTCTATAGATCAACAAATCCAAAAATTTCATCCCATGATGGTGATGGGGGATATTTAGCTTTCCTCACTCATGTGTTGGTGATGCCTAAAAAGGATTTGCATTCTTGTGAAAGAGTTAGTTCTTCTCATGAAAATTTAAACAAGACTTCTCCATTTGAGTTGAAAAATTGTTATGAGATTGGATTTAAAATTATTTCTAAAAGTGGATATAATGAAAACATGAAACAAGGAGTTAAGGATCATGTGAATTCTATACCATACCTTTCTAAAATGGGTTTAGGTTTCCAATCTAATCCTTTTTCAACATATCATTCTCCATCATCTACTATATTTAGAAGATCATGTGCCAAGCTAGCAAGTTTTTCTTCACACAAGGAAAATTTGTACCCTACTCCTTCAGAGTAAGAACTTATTTTGTTGAGGTTTCTCAAATCCCGCTTGATTACTCTTCCTCCTACAACTCATAAGAAATTTTATTCAACAATAAATCTTTTGTGCATATCATCAAGTGCATGGTCATTCCACCAATGAATGTCAGGCCTTCAGTAATAAAATAGAAACTTAGTGATTTTGGTGCTCTTCCATGTGTTGATGCACCTAATAATTATAAGTAATTATCTATTTTCTATTGTGTTGCTCTTCACTATGTGGTATTTGTAGCTCCATATGTTTGTTCATTGTCATTTATGGTGGTACAAGATTGCATGCAACCATATTTATTTCTATGGTAGCAACACGATAATATCTTGTATGGTTGTATTTGCTCTTGGGGGGCAAGGATATTAGTTTTGGGAGGTGTGTATTATTTTCAAGGACCCCTTCTTCCCTTTCTTTTTCTTAAAATATTGAAATTTAAGGGGGGGCATATCATCCTATCCATTTCATTGATGTGTTGTGAGATTTGAATTATTGACATACCCCTTTGGTTGTGGTTTTTTTTATAACACCCCTTGAGGTGTGGTTATCATTTCATCTCTTGTGATAAACTAAGCATTGATTCATCCCCCATGATGTTAAACCTTTGCACACTCCTTGAATCATGATTGGAAAAAGAGTCCATGGATTTGGCATAACAGAGTTTGCTAATTCATGAACTTAAGCATTTATACATGGACACCTAACATAACACACCTTTCTTGCCAGTGGAGACATGTGTTTCATGAGTGATTTGGCATAACATAGATTGCTAATCCTTATGAGAGCATCATTTTGTCTAACACATTCGATGAATGATGTTTGGTATTTGAGACAGATTTAAGACCGAGGTCTCTTTACCTTACCGACTTGAATCCTTTTTAGTACCGACCTTGTGTTTTTGTCTTATCATGTTTATCTTATGTTTTCTATATGTCTACTTTGTGTCTTTGGCATGCTTGCTTCATGTATTTCATGTGTTTTCTTTACGTATTCTTTGTATTGTGGTGTGTTGGTGTTTTAAATTTACCACTAAGGCTTTGTAATTCTCTAAGGGGTTGCCAACCTCTATATTCAATAATTCACAAAGTTAGTGGCCAACTGATGAGACTTAGTCAAAGACTGAGATCTCCTACACTTTCAGCTCTGTGAGACCAAGTAGGGTGTTCCTATATGTGTTCATAATCATGCTTTATGCATCAAGAACAATTCTATACACATATATATTCCTATCAAAGCAACTAGACAACATCTACCCGGGTTTTGGCAAACCAAAGAATAAGAACAACTATCTAAAGCTAGGAAAGTAGATTTAGTATAAGATTTGTATCTCAAGAGAGATAGAATTTGATTTTTTAAATGTTTAGATCTTGAACCTTTACACTTAGAGCTACCATCTTGTACTTCTAAAAAGGATCTTGAATGAACTACCTAGTGCCTCATCCAACAGGGCGGGATTCACATAAAACATAACCCTGATATTATTGAACTTATCATTATAATGCTTTACATTATGAGATTTTCCAGTATTTAAAACAATACTCCTTAGTAAATCCTAAGCACATTATCACAAACCTATAACTCCTTTTCAAGAATTTGATTAACTCATTAAGTTAAAGTAGGAAAACGAATTACACATCCAAATATAACATTGAATCTGAATGAAGAAACCGTTGATAAATCCATTCACAATCCATGATATGCACACAGGAGAGCAATTGTCTTAATTTTTTTTAAAATTTGTTGATATCAGTCATTAGAAAAGCATAGAATTCTTATCTTATACAATACCCAACCTAGAATGATTTCCTAGCTAGAACCTTCCAGATACCACAATATAATTTTAACTATACACAGCCTAAGCCTCAGGACACAAAAATCCAACCTCAACAATGAGCCGTGAAATCTCCTTTATAGAACAGGAGAGAAACAAGCATCGGGCTCCATTGTTCATTTAAAAATAAATTTCATCTAAGAAAATGAAACTCATATTCATTTCAAAAACTCCTCATCATCAAAAAACTATAATACAAACAAAGGAATAAAAAATGGTTACACCCCTGTAACGAGCCGAATAGAACAAAAAAAACCACGCCACCCACGTGCACGTCCACATTAGATCCAAACCGCTGAAACAAAATCAAAAGGAAAAAAGAACCACACAAACAACCCCATCATTTCCCCGCACCATGAGTAACCACGTGACCCCTAGCAGTAGGCCCCATCTAGCCACCTTGTACTGTAGAGCCAAGCAATGTGTCACCAGCTCGCACACCTCACAACATTTTTGAGAACATTAATTCAATCGTGTGAGGCTTGCAAGGGACGGTCATCATTAATCCCCATCATTAAACATCCACCGTTGAAATGGCATCCCCTTGTCACTGCTGGCACATCGGGATAGGCCCCACCCAACCGTACTCGATAGATGGTGGCATCTCGCATACCTCGTACCACTTTAGTGATGTCAACAAGAAACCTTGTGAGGTCAATGGGGAACGGTCAGGATGCGAATCATTCCATCTGACAGTTATGATACCTGCACATGAGAAAAAGTTATTCATAGAAAGGGGACTGACTCGGTGGACGGGGAAATGACCCTTGAGGCCGAAAATTTTAGAGATTGGTCAAAAACTTTAGTCATTTATCAACCCGACACTAAGGAAAAATAAAACACAGTCGGAATGCAAAAGACCAAGAGGGCAGGTAAAGAGGGGCTGGTAATGCAATGACCAAAAAGGGTTCAGACCATACTTATGTGATTGACCACCTATAATAACAAGTCAACGCTCGAATAGAACAACCACGACCAAGATTTATGGTAAAACCCCAAAACCCAAAACCAAACCAATTAGAGCCAAGGACATAGTAAAACAAAACTCATGGGGGGGAAAAATTTAAAAGCTCCACCAGTGGCTCCAACTGGGGATGTATGCCCCCTGCGAGCATAGCAAGATTCTCGAATCTCTGGGGAGTAGACCAAAACTGAGTCCATCAGATACTTAAACTGCTCCTTTATTCATTCTTCTTTTTTCTAACTTCATTTGGTGACCCTAGGTCACCAAATGAAAAAGGGGAGTCAAATTTTACCCCTATCGAACACCAATCTATTAAAGGAGTTGATCTCCCTCAACTCATGATTTCTTCTTTCAAACCGCAATGCTATGAGTGACTGCATATGTGTAAACAGTAGCATCAAGCTTCCATTGTGCAAGTGGAAACTTACTCCTTGTTTGGCTTTGTCATCAAGTGGCAACCAAATCAAATAGGCTACATCACTGCCACTCTCTTCATTTTCTGATTTAGTATCAAGTGGAAACATAAGAGGATAGTGATCAAGACCACATTCACTAACCCTCTCATAATGATCATACTTAAAGGAGATATCACAGCTGAAAAATAACAAGCAATCCTCCTATGTGCTAAGCAAAGATTGCTCATACATCTGTGTCTCCTCCAACTAAAATGCGTCACTGGTTAGCCTGTCTTCATCCCAACAACACAACCCAAACACATTGCCATGTGTTTCAAGATTTTGAAAATCAGGTTTATCAACACCCACAATACCTTCATCTTCATTCAAACCATGGCATTCAGAAGAAATGCTAGCATCCCAAATAATGTTATCCACCTCATGTTCATAGACAAGATCATCAACATTCAACATGTTATCATAATGGGAAGCTTCAAGTACAGATTCATATGAATCAAAACTTTCATTTGCAAAAAATTCATCATAGTGAGTCTCAAAGACACATTCACCAATGCAAGGTGTATTGAAATCAACATCATCTCTTGCTGCTTCAACATGAAAATCTGAAACATACTACTCATGAGAGGAAATATGAATTATAGATCGAGAAAAAAGGTCCTCATATGCATCAATATGATAGACACAATCATGTTCCTCATGTGCAAACTCATCATGAAAGTTGTCATTAGTCGTACCTATGTTTATCTCCACATTTTCACTTTCAGGTACAACTATATAAATTCTTTCCTCATGCAAACATTCAGTAATGGCTTCAAAGGAAGCAAAAGGAATTGAAGAAGGTAAAACATTAAGAAAAACATGGGTTCCTTGTTCATCACTATCAACTGCTTGTACTGATTCATTTAACACATCTCCTGCATGCATATCCTTCTCTTTGTTCACACTGCTGTAATAATCAACAGGGCTACACTCCTCACTATCAAAGTAAAAATCATCATTTGTTTTTTCATGACAACTTCTCACAGGTGACTACTTTGACTAAAAATCCTTCCATACTCTGTTATTTGGAGCTGATACACCAATGATCTGAAAAAACATTCTTCAAATCTACAGGCTCCTTTATCTCATCATGAAAGCTCTCATCAATGCTACATACACTCAAAATATTGGTATAACCAAGTGTACTGCAGTACTACTGATTACATATGTCTTCTTGAAACAAGGTGTTCAATTCATATCCATCATATTCTTGTTCTTGTGAGCCTTCAGAAACATTGTCATCATCTTCATTAGGGTACTTTTCATTCAAGAGGATTAATTTCACTTCCTACTTTTGAAAGGAATCAAAATTACTAGGACTACAAATAGAGTTGAAATCCTCTTGATCACCTATAGAAGAATGCTTTTCAGTTGGTTGCAAACTTTCATCTACAACACCATTGTTGTCATCAAGAAGACTTAAAACATCAGAATCAACATGATCTTCAACTCTATATTTAAAGTCCATAGAGGAGAAAACACTCTCAATATCATCTGCATCATTGCAACCTTCATTTGCTACAAAAAATCTGCTCTCTATTTCTGTATTTTCAAAGCAAATGGAAGATACTTCACATGTTTCATTTATCTCTTCATGACCATCATGGCTGCAATATTGTTTTGGACATATTTCTTCTGTAGGTTTTTCAGAAACAAAATCCTTATCACTGCATGATGTAGTATCATTCTTGTCTTCTACTATATCATCTGCATCTATTGGACTAATTCTTGAAAAATTACCATTACACAATTGAGTTAAGAGATGACTTCCACATTTATCTATCATTTCCTCAATTATTGAAAGCCATTGATATAAGCATTTAAGGCTAGGGGGCCTCAAGTGAACTGGCATGGTACTCAGACCTGAATTATAATTCTCACAGAACAAATCAATGCAGCATGATTCATCAGGTCTTTCTAATTCTGGTATAGCAAGCTGAAATTTCATAAACCTATCATGAAAATCATAGATAGATTCATCCTCTAATCTTTCTATATTATACATTGCATCAATATATGATTCAAACTCAACCTTGTTTGCAAGTTTTTTTTCAAATTCTTCTCAAGCATGCAGATTTCTTTCTCCAGACAAGCATTCATCATTCACTGTTGACTCATCTTTAAAATTATCAAGGAAACATGTTCTGAGCTCATGCCATGAATCTATGGAATGCATTGGTAAGAAATTAAACCAAACTTCAACCATACCTTGTAAAGTTCTTACAAAAAATTTCATGATAACATCTTCTTCTTCAATCTGACAATCTTCCATCAAAGCAATGAAACACTGTACATGTCTTGATGCTGATTCTTCAAAATCGTCTCTAAACTTAGGCAAACATTCATTAATTCTTCTTGGGACAGAATGTGAGTAACCTTGGATTTTACTAAAATCTAAAGGGTTCTATCTTTCATTATCGAACACCTTCCTTTGAGGACAAGGCTGTGTTCTAAGCATGATATTATAGCTTGTAGAGGGAGAATTAGGACAACAATGCATTTTGCAAATGAAAATTATTTCCCCCTACAACCATTCAATTAAAATATTCAACCTCCCTTGATTGTAGTGCTTAATTTCACTAAATAAGGGAACCAAAGTTTCCTAGGACTCAAATATGTGAAGAATACTTGGAAACATTGCAACTACTACAAATTGTTATGGAAATATTGTAGATCTGGAATTGTATTAACCTCTTCAACAGGTTATTGTAATAGAGTCACCACCTCTCTTCTAAGAGGACTGAACTTCAACCAATATTAAGTTCTTTCACATGTAAACTTTCTTCTGAGTTCCTTTCACCAGCAGAGCACCATAGATCATGGAATCTTCAAGTTTACTGCAATAAATTTCTTCCAGGTTTGAAATCTTTCGATAGTTGAACCAAAGTCAGAATGGAAAATGGTATGACTCTATGCAATGACTCTTTAAGGCTAGATTCTGTAGTCATAATTTTCACAAATTCTCCCCAGCATAGTCGCCATTTTGTTGGTGTTTTAAATATCCCACTAAGGCTTTGTAATTCTCTAAGGGCTTGCCAACCTCTATATTCAAGAATTCACAAAGTTAGTGGCCAACTGACGAGATTCAGTCAAAGACTGAGATCTCCTACACTTTCGGCTCTATGAGACCAAGGAGGGTGTTCCTATATGTGTTCATAATCATGCTTTATGCCTCAAGAACAATTCTATACACAGGTATATTCCTATCAATGCAACTAGACAACATCTACTTAGGTTTTGGCAAACCAAAGAATAAGAACAACTATCTAAAGCTAGGAAAGCAGATTTAGTATAAGATTTGTATCTCAAGAGAGATAGAATTTCATTTTTTAAATGTTTAGATCTTGAACCTTTACACTTAGAGCTACCATCTTGTACTTCTAAAAAGGATCTTGGATGAACTACCTAGTGCCTCATCCAACAGGACGAGACTCACATAAAACATAACCCTGATATTATTGAACTTATCATTATAATGCTTTACATTATGAGATTTTCCAGTATTTAAAACAATACTCCTTAGTAAATCCTAAGCACATTATCACAGACTTGTAACTCCTTTTCAAGCATTTGATTAACTCATTAAGTTAAAGCAGGAAAATGAATTACACATCCAAATATACCATTGAAGTTGAATGAAGAAACCATAGATTTTACCATTCACAATCCATGATATGTACACAGGAGACCGATTGTCTTAATTGTTTTTTAAATTTGTTGATATCAGTCATTACAAAAGCATAGCATGGTTATCTTATACAATACTCGACCTAGAATGATTTCCTAGCTAGAACCTTCCAGTTACCACAATATAATTTTAACTGTACATAGCCTAAGCCTTAGGACACAAAAATCCAACCTCAACAATGAGCCACGAAATCTCCTTTATACAATAAGAGAGCAACAAGCATTGGGCTCCATTGTTCATTTCAAAATAAATTTCATCCTAACCAAAAGAAACTCAGATTCATTTCAAAAAATCCTCATCATCAGAAAAAACTATAATATGAACAAAGGAATAAAAAATGGTTACACCCCTGTAACCAACCGAATAGAACAAAAAAAAACCACGTCACCCATGCGCACGTCCACATCAGGTCCGAACTGCTGAAACAACATCAAAAGGAAAAAAGCACCACCCCAGCAACCCCATCATTTCCCAACAACCCCATCATTTCCCCACACCACGAGTAACCACACGGCCCCAAGCATTAGGCCCCATCCAGCCACCTTGTACCACAGAGCCAAGCAACATGTCACTAGCTCGCACACCTCACGACATTTTTGAGAACATTAATTCGATTGCGAGGGATGGTCATCATTAATCCCCGTCATTAAACATCTGTCATTGAAATGACATCCACTTGTCACTGTTGGCGCATCAGGACAGGCTCCACCCCACTGTACTCGACAGATGGCGGCATATTGTATACCTCACACCACTTTAGTGACGTTAACAGGAAACCTTGTGAAGTCGGTTGGGAATGGTCAGGATGCGAATCATTCCATCCGACGGTTATGAAACTTGCACATGCGAAAAAGTTATTTGTAAAAAGGGGACTGACTAGGTGGATGGGGAAATGACCCTCGAGGCCAAAAATTTTAGAGATTGGTCTAAAAATTTAGTCATTTATCAACTCGACACTAAGGAAAAATAAAACACAATCGGAAGGCAAAAGATCGAGAGGGAAGGTAAAGAGGGGCCGGTAATGCAACGACCAAAAAGGGTTCAGACCATACTTATGCGACCAATCACCTATAATAACAAGTCAACGCTTGAATAGAACAACCATGACCAAGATTTATGGTAAAACCCCAAAACCCAAAACCAAACCAATTAGAACCAAGGAAATAGTAAAAGCAAACTCATGGGGGGGGAAAATTTAAAAGCTCCACCATGGTGTGTTTGCTTTATGCATGCTTTGTGTATTCTTTAAGTGTATTCCATTGATTATTCATTGAGTACTTGAATCTTTCTTTGTATCATGTGTGTGTTTGTCTTAGAATTGTGGATTGATGAGATCCTAATTTGGGGGCTTGCATACCCCTCAACTTGGTGTTTTATTGTCTCTTTATTGTTTCAATATGGATATTTATTCCTTTAGTGTGAGTATGAATGCAAGGTCATACTCTCACTAAAGTGGGGACTCAATATAGAGTTGTAAATTGTCACCCTTGACAATTTCACACTACCTTGACACCCTATTTTTCCTACAACATTAATTACAATAATAATTTATTCATTTTGAGGCCGAATTATAAAATAATATTAAGTTACTTGACTTCTTGATAATTTTAGGACAAAATCACTTGGTCAAGGGTGGGGGCTCCCTTGACCTTAAGGGTGTCCTATATCAAAATTAAGTGTCGACCTTTGGTGGTTTAAAAAGATCCCAGGTTGTCCTATATTCAAAAATATAAAACAAGTTTTATTTCTCATTTGAAGATTAGAAGGCAATTATGAATGAGAAGCTATTATGAGGCAATTATTGTAAAGATGTATTGAGTTATCCTCTATATGTTATCTACAATAAGCTATTGTGTTTGGGAACTAACCTTTCACAAGTCTATCAAGCAATCAAGGTATCCATCAATCAATATTTGTAGCAATTTATGGTGTGGCATCACTTCATCAAGGATTTCACATCAAGGTAACATTGTCATTTATCATTTATCATTTCAGTCAATTATTATTGTCCTGGCCTTTTCCCGACCTAGGGTATGTCCTCTTAATCATCATCATTTGCTATATGTGGAGGTAGAATTACCAAAACGGGGTTTGACTTAAAGAAAATTCCTATACAACACAACCTTTCTCCCTCTTTTCATGTGTGCAAATCAAATTTGGAAGTTTTGTCAATTGAAAGTTACAAAAAACATAGAGTAGATTGTAATTGACATCTTAGAGTTTCATATCTAAAAAAAAACATTTTGGTCTAGGGCGCCCAACTACTTATTCCATCCAATTCAACCCCAAATTTATAGTATAGGTTCCTCTATGTCTCTACTTCTCAGATGTGAAGCTGTTATGTGGTTTTCTGTTATTGATTGTGCAATAAATTATATTTTCAGCTCTAGGGTTACATGCCAAATAGTTTGATTAATTTACACATCAAATTTATCATCCTCACAACACAAAAAATAGACACAAGACCCTAGAAGATTGGCTCTCCATTGTGGCAGCAAGCTAATCATCAACCCTAGTTGGTTTTGTGTCCCAATGTGATGTTAAGTGAAAAGAGTTTAATCTTAGTTAGATCTAGGATCACTTTTCCTATATCATAGTGATTTATTGCGACATTTTTCATTTTGACTAAAAAATGGGACTCATTTATGTGCTTTAACTCATACATATTTATCACATTCACCTATGCACCTACTTCTATTTATACATCAAGCACTTAGATTTGATCATGTGCCTCAAAGAAGAACATTTCTATATTTGTGAGTTTTCCAGCTTTCTTTTCAAAATTAAAAACTCAAATTCGGCCAACTAGCCTCATTTACCTTCCCATCTTGATTTGTGAAAACATAGGTTTGAAACAAATCAATACTATGTGCTAGTATTTAAAGATAATACATTTATTCTAATCATCAAGTGCAATCAAGAAAATCATTCACCTTAAAAAATTGGAGTAACTGAAAGAAACACATTTTGATTTGGTGCACTAAAAAGAGTAAGGAATCTAAATACCAAGGCCTTGGCCTAATGTCTTTGATCTTTATACACTTTCCAAGGGTTGATATATGATAACTTGTTTCCTTGCAACAAGTTGATGATCCTTTTAGTAAATTTTAAGTATAATTAGTCCCCAAATCTTCAAGAAGAGTAGAGTATACCATTATTCATCAAGTGAAGAAAAAATAAAACATCACTATGCATAGGGATGAATTTGGACCTAGAGGACTAATTATTCACAACCATGAACTTGTCCTCTATCATATCACCCATAAAAGCCAGATTCTAGGGTACTCTAATGAAGAGGCATTATTTTTTAGAATACATTGATTTGATATCAAAATCTTCCCCAAAGGCACTTATTCTTTAGTCATAGAGCTAAGTACCCAAATTATCACATTTACATTTCCTAGAATAGCAAGGACATTTATCATATTACTAATACCAACTATTATCAAATTTTTATATTTATTTATCTTAATTAATTATATTTATTTAATTTACCTAGATTAACTTGTAAGGAAACCAAACCTTTCTTTACAAATATCCAATAAAATATTAATGTTTTAGTATAATATTATTTGCACTTTAATTGTAAATAAGTAGTTTGATTCTTTTAAAATCTCAAAATAATTAATTTTTTAATCATCTATAAAATAATCAATTTTAATATATATTGATTTTGAATTTAAAAAGTTAAAATTATAATTGGCTCTAGTAGTAAAATTAATATATTCATAGTTTTTCTCCCGTTAATGGGATAGAGTGACATCATGCATGACAACCATTATGAGGTGGAGAGCATGATTATTAGATGTGATGACCTTTAGTTTTGAAGTATAAGCATTGAAGGTGATGAAATGACCTTTCATTACTCATCTTTTCATGTTTGAGATTTCTAAGGTGTGGTGGCTTCTCATGGCTTCACTAGTTGGTGCTCACTATTTGGGTGGTAAAATGGTAGGTGGCGGGAATGGAAAGGAAAATGAGGAGAAACACTGAAATAGAGGAAACACCAAGTGATTGGTAAAGAAGTGGTGGTAAGCTTTATGGCTTTTGTTGATCAAGAAAATAGTGACCCTGCACTCAGATGGTGGATGTTTCGTATCTGGGAGCTGGCCAAGGGAATGGATGGTTCTCCAGGGGTGAGTATAATTTGATGATGACAAAGTTGCTTTTGGATATATGTTATTCAAGGTGTGGATGTAATACATTCAATGTAGCTCTATCACTTTCATGTGTGTCCATGCTTTCAATAGCAACTTGTTCCTACCTTCTCCATAATGACATTGGAGACATGGTCCACCAAGTTGAGGTACATTTTAATTTTTTTCTAGAGCTTCTTCATGCTATTAAGAGGAGGTAGATAGGTCTTCAGTTTTCTGTAGAAATGATTACCAAGAGGTTGTAGGTCATTCTTCATGTGGAGGCTATTTCATCGTTCATAAAGTGTTGCAATTCAGAGGATGGCAAAGAAAAAGGCAATGAGACTAAAGTATTAGGTTAGAATGTGGTATGTGAAAAATGTAATTGTGTAATAGTGGGGGTGACAAGGCCTATGCAATTTTCCTTAGCCCTTGTTAGGTTCTCAAACTTCTTTTGATACTATGCTAGATAGTGGTGTTGGGGAGAAGTTTTTGAGGCTTCAATTGTTTTGTTTGGGAGGTAGTGTAGTTTTAATTTTATAGTTGTTTTTCTGTTTGGTCTGATATCTCATTGACCAACAAAAAAATATGGGGCTTAGGCTTGGATTCTAGGGTTTCCCCAAATTTTATGGTTCTTGGACCTAAACCATGTAATATTATTAATTTTTGTTAGCTATTATTTGGTTTTGTAAATACAAAATATTTAATTAATGTCGAGAGGCATTCTACAATGATAACAAGGGGTGGAGTGTAATGACCTGAGCGTGTAAACAAAAAATATTTATATTTTACTTTAACTTTGACAATAATTTACTTGTCAAAATATCAATATTTAATAATAAACATAATATTTCCAAAATAAACACCACATAAAAGTAAAATAAAATAACTTCTAAATAAGTAAAATAGCTCCAAATTGATATCTCATGACATTTTTAAATAAATATATTTAAGATATCTATATTAATTATTTAAAATAATGTTAATTTTATTCAATATTAATAACCAATTTCATGATACCAAGAGTTGATATTTTGTTCAATATTTTTTATGTAATTTAATTGATTCACTTATATTACTTATCTCAATACATGTTAATTTTTATAAATATTAATTATAATTTAAAATTCAAATATTTATTATAATAAATATTTGTATTGATAATTATAAAAAGGTTATAAAACAGACAAATT
The DNA here is from genome assembly GCA_007115665.2 of Sequoiadendron giganteum. Classification (NCBI taxonomy): domain Eukaryota; kingdom Viridiplantae; phylum Streptophyta; class Pinopsida; order Cupressales; family Cupressaceae; genus Sequoiadendron; species Sequoiadendron giganteum. The sequence goes on along the minus strand of CM021110.1, from coordinate 358,967,980 downwards.
CCCACCTTTTTTCTAATTTAAACATTGAAAATATAACTTGCAATCCTTTCCTTCAGCTTAACTTAGTATTTCAATTCTGCTTACTTTCTATTTTCAATACCAAGTGTCTTATTAGCAGAAACAATAAGAGTGCAAGGACTCTTTGAAACTGATATTTAAATTTTTTTGACAGTTACATTTTTTCATAAAATGTAAAATGACAGGTATTTAAATAAACAAACCGTCAAAAAAAATTCATATGACAGATAGGGGTGGCCATCAAATTCCAAGCCTGCCAGGGATCCCTTCCAAACATATTTTTTTTGCTTCAAGGAAACATTGTCTGAGAAAATAAACTGACAAGATACCATGGAAATGAAAGCTTCTGGTTTTCAAGTTTCATCAGAGTTATGGATGAGAAAAGCTTGTTCAATTACTTAACAAAAAACTGATGTCCTGCTTGAGTTTCACCACCTCATCTCTAGGAAGGGAAACCTTCACCAACCTAGCATTTGCTCCTTCTGAATGAGAAGAAGGCATAACTATGACCATTCCATTGGCACCCACAGGTTCTGCTGTGCAAGAGACATAAATTGGGCCTTTCTCTTTAAACACCAGATCAAACCATGGCAATTCCTCCCAATCCACAAATGTTAAATCATACCCATAGGCCAGAGCTGCCTCATCTTTATCCACAGAAATCATTTGATCAGCATTCTGAATCGATTCAGCAATTTTGGATAGGCTCCAGGTGCTACTTAATTCCATGTCTTCATCACATAATTCTACTTGTGTTAAAATCTGGTCATTGCCCAGATGAAAACATGCTATATTTGGATCATTATTCTCCTTGGTTTCCCTGCATATCAGGGCCCTGTGAACAGTCTTGCTTGATTGTGCTTTCAGTATGGATCTCCATACAAATGCAGAGATTGCAACAAAGGGTTTCACAGGCTTTGAATGTTGGGACATCTTGGCACCTGAGACCAGATAATCTACCATTTCACTGGACAGCCTGAAGGAGGCAGCCTCCATGAGAGCTCCCCCTTTCTGCATATTGATGAAAACATCCCTTAATATTTGTTTAGAATTTGAAGCCAAACTTGACTGATCCTGCAACAACTCTGAGATTTTCCCATGCTCACATGTTGGAAGACATGACCTGCTGCTTGTCCTGCAGCATTCTGACCATGACCTCATAAAAAGGGATGCAGAGAATGCACCTCCCAGTATATGGGACCAGTTCAATCCAATGGCAACTCCTCCACATTTGAACCTTGTGATCTGAGACATTTTGTTTTGTCAATGTCAGTGCATCAAAATATAACTTAACTAAGAATCTAACTCTTTTACTTCTTCACCAAGTTTTTCAACTACAGCCAAACAGACAAGTTTGCTGAAAGATTTCAGATTTTCTCTAAAACATTTAACAGATTCTACAAAACCACCATGAAAAATGTCAACCTGGATTGTAACCAAGGGTAATATCCCGATTTGGGTTCCCTCAATTTGGCTCCAACTGAGCTCTGCTTCGAGGGAACAATCCTTCAAGTCCTTCCATTCCACCAACTGAGCATCAGCAAGGGCCTCGACAATTCTCACACCAGCATCATTGCATCTGATGAACTCTCTCCCATCCGGCCCGAGATCGAGCCTGCCTGCCACCGGAGTATATTCCATGAGGCTCCTGAAGAAGCCTTCTTTCCATCTTCCACTGCAGAAACTCTCAACAGAGCATTTGTCGAAATAATAGACTGCCCTGATGTAATGTGCTTTCATGGCGAGGTCTCTGTCGGTGAGACTGTGCATGGGTTTTGAGGGGTTCGGTTTGGCTGGGACTACTGTGGACGCCCTCCACAGTATAACTCTTCCTTGTGTTTTGCCTTCTTCCATCGCTGCTGTTTGCCAAATGTTTTGCAGGGGCTGTCAGATTGAGTTTTTCTTTGGTTTTGGAATGTTGGGCTGCATTCATTCAGGTTATATTATGGAAGGTTTTGTGAGAAAAAGGCTGAAATGGCGTAGAGGAATTGCTTTGGTAAGGAAAGCATGCAAAACAGAAAGCAACTTTGAATGGGTTGTGCTCACAGGATTTGAATGTAGGAATAAAGGAAACGAAATAGATGATTAGTTGTCCATCTCTATTATTTCAGGCCTGTAAAATTTAAAAGGAGATTTCTATAAGGAGAAAGGACTTTAATTAAGTAACTAGATCAATAGTACATGTTGATATTAGTATTAATTATTGACTCTGAAAGTTTTATATTGTAATATAATTTTATTTACTTAGTTGTCCTCAATTAATATATAGTTTATAATTGTTTGCCTTTTCAAAATAGGGTGAATATTAGCACTTTAGGCATGTATGAGGTTGTATGAAGAATGGTAAGCTCTTATTTTGGGATTAGGGAAGTTATAAATTTGAATCATAATGAAAACTTTTGTCTATAAAAATCCGTGAAGTGTTAATTAAGTATAATGTTTCATGTACAAGTTGACATTAACATGAAACTACTCTTTCATCAATATGTCTCAATTTTCAATTGTCAAAGATCAAATCTTATTGCATCCATTCCTGCATCTTAGACTAGATTGTGGGTGTAAGTATGGTGTTTGGATTGAATCACACTTGCAATTTGTCTTCCATTTTCAAATGCTTTTTTCCATCAACCTAAGATGACTCTTTCGTAAAAATTGATCATTACCCATTAGCTTACATGCCTAATAGTTTAAATTGAGTGCCTAGAGTTGTCCATTTAAACACAAGTTATATGAAGTTTAATCTCTTCATCATATCATCTAAACATTAAGGACCGATCAATCAAAGTATAAAATGAATTAGCTCATTCCAAATAGCATTGCACTATAGATACTACAAAGAGGAATACTAATCATCGTTTGTTTGTGTCTAGAATGTTATAAAATTGACAATAGGGCTTGACTCTAGGAGCTAAGAATTTTTCATAGCTTAACCCTATTGCAATAAATCCCCAAAGGTGCTTCTTAGTGGCACATTGTGATAAATAAGAATAATTATCAAAGGATACTAATCATTGTAGTGGACTTTGATAAAGGATGAAATCACATGGTGCAAAGGTGTATTGTTGGTGCAATCTAATTCCTAAAAATTTCTATGCTACATAGCAAAAGAGTCACTAATTGACCAATGTAGATATGACCTCATAATATAAGTTGATTGCTGAGTACAACATATATGTAATGCCCACTCTTGTGTTTGTCTTTTGTGATTTTTAATTCATATGATATATGCTACATTGAGTGTTTTATCAATATATTATGTGATTCATGTGTTATGATCCATTGCATTGAACTTTTCAATGAGATTTTTTGTGCTATTGAGGTGTTTTGATGGTGTATTTTGGATACTTTTGTTGAAGTGCTTGTATGACTATTGAGATGTTTCCAATGACATTATGTACTAGCATTGTATTTTTTACTATGCATTATGGATTGCATATGTTGTGCTCATGTATGTTAGATCATTTCAGTGTTTCAACATTATGTATTATTGTTGATTATGGATCTTGTTGTTGGATCATGCTAGTCATAGATGACTTACAATATATTTGATTATTTGATATTATGTTACAATTTGTACCACATTGGTTAGATTATGTTGCTTCAACTATTTATTATGTGGAGCAGGTACACCTGATGTTTGAATTAAGTGTGAATTTTTTTTATAGGTGTTAGACCAATGGTTGGTATGTGAGAAGTTGACTTGGATTCCATTTAGCCATCTCATCCTTCTTAGCCTTTGTGAAATCCCTGTGTTAATCCATATTTGAATTGATGGTGATTTTGAAATCTATATATTATGAAAACCCATAAAGTGTGGTTGAGTCCTTTGCATGTGTGTAATTTATCACTTGTATTGCATTTAAATATTACTTCAAAATGTGTGTTTACTATATTTGCAAATATTTAATGATTGTGTTGAAAATATAATATTTACACCTTAGTAGGAAAATGTTTGTTGCATTATCATATTTTGATATAAGAAATTAAACGAATTCAATTATTTGTTGAAATGAAACATTTTAGCATAAGTAAAATAATATTGCTAATTGAAAAGTTCAAATCAATTAGTCTATGTAGTTTTATTAAATTAATTTCATCAATTTAATTGTTACTGAAAATATTATTTTATGCAAAGAAAAATGAAATTACACAATAGAAAAGAAATGAAAAAATGATGAAACTAAAATAGAAGACCTTTTTCATTATTCACACTTTTTTCTCCAAAACCCTCTTCCTACTCCATGGCAGAAGTTGAATTTCAGAAGGATTGAAGGGAAGGGAGAATGTGATTCTTGGATGGGTGATTGCTTGTGTGTGGCAAATGATGTGTTTGATTTGTCTACTTCAACAAAGAATGCTTCTCCATGTTTATGCTTGTTTTGGGACGTTCCCATTGTTATTTATTTTTATTTGACTTTTAATTAGTTTTCTTTCATTTGTCATGCCCACATTAGGTGGAGGCGGATGGCTTGGCCATTACAAGATTCAATTAAATTCAATTTTTTTAGCATTAATTTTGTATTTAAAATTTTTGAAAATAGACATTTTGAGGCCAAGTTATGACAATTTTTTTTTAAATTTTATGTATTAGAAATTTAAAAAACATGATTGTGGAAAGAGGTTGTGCAGTTTTAGGTCAAAAGGGTATCTTTGATTTTTGAAATTATTTCTATTATAAATGTTAATTTTTTTTTGGAAAATTGACTTGGTATCATGTGAGTCCATTAATGAAGGCTTTGGAGTTTTTAAGGGTTTTATCTCTTTGAAGAAAAATAGAAAAAATGCATTTTTGACCTCATTTGAATGAATTATTTTGTGGAATGAGTTGTCTCCTTAATATTTTAGAATTCTACATATTTTGGCAAAGTGTCATGAAATTTTATATTAGTTTACATGCCACATCCAATTGGTAGACTTGGAGTGTTAGACATTTTAGGATTGAGGAGATCTAAGATAAGAAAGGAGTAGATCTCCTCAATTCCCTTGATACAAAGGGATCATTTGTGAAATTCAAGTGGTAGAGTTTAATTCAAGTGATAAATAATGGCACATTGGGTAAATTGTAATATTTAATCAAGAGGATTCATGCTAGGACTTGGAAGCTATTTGAGACTTGGTCTAGCTATGAAGGGCATGTTTTGACTTTGGGAGTTGATGAATACCATAACTACCATGACATTGACAGTTACTACAATGACACTCCTTGTCTTATGTCTAGGATCATCTTTCCTTTGTTGTTGAAATTTTATATTTAACATTAATTGTAATCATTTATATACATGCATTGATTGGTGTGTATACCATGAATTTTCTTATACGCGCTTGATTTGGCATAGAATGCCACATGTGACGTGTACTTGACTGGCATGAGAATTATCATGTATGCTTTGCATGTGCGTGAGCCCTGGCCTTGATAGTGGTGTATCCATGATCTTATTCTCCATATCTTGGGGGTTGTCTAGGGTGGAATAAACATCTATTTCACATGAAGATGGTAATATGTAGGGTGGTGAGTAGCATTCCACCATTGTTCCATTTTTGAAGATCTCTTATGAGCTAGAAGAGCTCCTAGTTTAATATTTTATGTTATGATTTATGACTATTGAAGCACCTTGAAGGTAGCTCATTAGTACTATAATAATTTTAATCATTCATGTATTAGAGTGTGATCATTCCTTGTTATGATCTTATTTTATTGTTTATTATTATTGGAGAATTCCAATATTTAAAAGCATGAAACAACCTTCCACTAGTGAACAAAACATGAGCACAATAGTATGTCTATAAACATACAAATGAAGCGTGTTTAATACAATGAGAAACTTTCCATATATAGGCAAGGTATATTAGGTGAGGAGGTAGGAGACAATGATTAATTATCCCTCCAAATGTGCAACACTTGTGAGCTCACTTGACAAGTATGCAAACAAGTGGCAAGTGTGCATGCAATAGGTGTATCAATTGATGAGGATACATGTCTCAATACTATAAAGTGAGATAAAAGTATGAAATAGTCTAAGTAAACTTAAGCTAGGTGTGAATAGGTCAATCCTAGAAAGGTGATTAGCTAAATAGGTAAATAATGACTCTATTTACACTAACACCCCCCTTAAGTGCAACCTAGGCATTAATGTATGCATTAATGATGAGTCCCAAATACTGGTCCATGTTAGGTACTGTTGATGCATTTTTTATACACTTCTCAACATAGGTAATGCATAGGTGCATCACCTCTCTTGAAAGGAAATCTCCAACAAAAGGTTGCTGAAAATTACCCCAAGGTCTCTCGGGTGTCAGGTCATGACAATGCTTGGAATAGTTCAGTTGGTTGATGTGTTTTTTTGGTAACACAGGGCCGACCTTTATGGTTTACAAAGCATGGGAAGTTGGGTCTACAAATGGAGTTTTAGGAGTGCTGGAAGTGAATGAACAGTGGCTGCCCACTCAAAACAACAAGCTAAAACTCACCATGTTCATCAAATTTGGCATTGTTTTGATGCTTTGAATCCTACTCTAACAAAGGACTAAAAGAAATAGCAAAAGGATAAGGGTGAAGAAAACTATTCTAAATCCTAAGCATGCATGAACAGTAACAACGGTGGCTACTATAGTAGACAAACTTCATAAACTGGGTTTTTCTTGACCAAGGGAACCTACAGCTACACAAAACTAGTGCAATCTTCTAAGGACTACTGATTTTCAGATTGCACATTCACATCATGAACATGCAATTGAACTAAGTTGCAACAATGGAATATGGAAGCCCATGCTAACTTTGCACAACAACTTGTCATCAAGAAGTGCCAAAAGTATGGATTGGAAATTCATCCGATACCATAACAACAAACACCATTATCACAACCATTTAAGAAACTAACAACTAAAACTAACATGGGAGTAGAATCGTTCATGCATAATGAACAAGATAAAAAAAACACCCATAAAATCATGCAATGCCTCTCTCTATTGCTGCAAAATGCCTTTACACCAATTCTCCAACCATTTACAAATGAGGGGTAAGCCCCTATTTATAGTTTTTCAAAGCCCAAATGAATGGCTAGGATTAATTTTCATTGTGTGGCCCAAATTTGTTACAAGTTAGGGTTTCACCTACCCCCAAATATATGGCAATTTAAAATAAATTCTGTCTTTTCCCTATTTAGTCCTCTAGTGACCCATGCATTGTAGCACTTTTGTCTTCTAGTCGATTGCCTTTGATGTAGTTGCAAGCTGTCAAAGGCTGCCCTTTTGCTTCATGTATTTGCAACACTCTTGTAGCCAATTAAGTGCATTATTTTTGTAGATTGGTGCTTCTGAGATGTAGATATGCTGCTCCTGATTTGGATGAACAACTCCTAACAATCATCATCATTTTGGTGAAATAAAACAACTCCCTCCATCGCCCTATTTGAAAGCACTTCTTCAATTGTTGTGCGGCCCAAAATAGATTCCTTAAAAGTACCTGTGCCATAAGATATCATGATTTAGATTTCCAAAAGTGACAAATTTCCTTCATTTAGAGAATTACAATGTATCAATTTATAGTCCATCAAGAATTTCATATTTCAAAAAAACTTTCCATTTTTGGAAACTTTCCTATTTTAAAAGAAAAATCAATTTTGGGAACATTTGCATTTCAGAAAAAATATCCATTTTTGGAAAAAATCTATTTTGGGAAAAAATATTGTTTTAGGAAAAATTCCATTTTTGGAAAATTCTCATTTCAAGACAATTTCCATTTGACATTTTGAGAAACTTTCCTTTTCGAGAAATTGGATTTCGAGGAGATTTCACTTTTGAGGGCCAGAGCGATGTAGAGGCAGGGAAGTGGGAAGTCAGACAGTAGACGTGGATGAAAGGTAAACGACGAACGGAAAAACCGAATGTGGAGCCTGCCAGGCGGGGGGAAGTCAAGGGTCGACCACCCTTAAAAAAGGCAATGAGCACACAACGACCCGCAAGGAGATTCCCACGGACGACGATGGAGGGATGGCGACCCACAAGGGAAGTTCCCATGGAGGACGATGAAGGGACGACGACTCGCAAGGGAAGTTCCCACATACGACGATGGAGGGATGACAGCCCGCAAGGGAAGTTCCCATGAATGGCGACGAAGGGACGGCGGCCCGCAAGGGAAGTTCCCACGGACGATGACAAAGGGATGACAACTTGCAAGAGAATTTCCCACAGATGGCGATGGAGGGACGGAGGCCCGCAAGGGAAGTTCCCATGGATGGCGATGGAGGGATGACGACCCGCAAGGGAAGTTCCCACAGATGGTGACTGAGGGACAATGACCCGCAAGGGAAGTTCCCATAGACGGTGACGGATGGACGGCGAGCCGCAAGGGAAGTTCCCACGGACGAGGACAGAGGGATGGTGGCCTGCAAGGGAAGTTCCCACAGATGGTGACGAAGGGACGGTGGCCTGCAAGAGAAGTTCCCATGGATGGTGACAGAGGGATGGCGGCTTGCAAGGGAAGTTCCCATGAATGACGATGGAGGGACGACAAATCGCAAGGGAAGTTCCCACGAATGACGACAGAGGGATGGTGACCCATAAGAGAAGTTCCCATGGACGACGACCCACAAGGGAAGTTCCCACAGATGGCGACAGAGGGACGGCGGCCCGCAAGGGAAGTTCCCACAGACGGTCATGAAGGGACGACCACGCAGTGGAAGTTCCCACGAATAGCGACAGAGGGACGGCGGCCCGCAAGAGAAGTTCCCACAGATGATGACCTGCAAGGGAAGTTCCATGATGTCTAAACACATGGAAAATTTGATCCAAACCCCTTTAGGCATGTGAAGTCACTCACTTTATGGGCTCTCGATGATGAAAACTTGAAGTTTGCACCCATTTCAAAAATGCAGAGATTTGGAAGGGGGAAGTCAAAGGGTCGCCGCCCTTTTGAAATGACAATGAGAACACGATGGCCCAACATGAAAGTTTCAATGATGAAAAAGGGACGACAACCTGACAAGGAAGTTCTGACAGCGATGGAGGGATGATGGCCCGACATGAAGGTTTTGATGGCGGCGGAGGGACGGCGACCTGACATGAAATTTCTGCAACTTCCCAAAACTTAACGAAACCTCGACAGTTCACTTAGGCATCACAAAAACATCCCAAATCCATAGGAAACTTATCCCCAAAGTCAAAAAATGAAGGAAAAACTGAATCAAGCGAGCAGGGACCAAGTCAGCAGGAACAAGGCAAAAGGCGGAAAAGGAAGGGAGGGACTTTGCTTCTCCCTAGATTTGAATGCACCAAGTAAATTGAGGGGTCGAGAGCAACGTTTATAGGTGAATTTCCATTAATGGCATGCATTGATTTCTTTGTATGGCAGACCTAGGTTAGGTGAGATGTGGAATCTCTTGCTCGTTTGGATGCTTGGTCAAGGCCCGAATGAAGAAACTAAGTGCGGAGCCCGCCATGCGAGCGGAAGTTGGGTGTCAGTTGCCACTCAGCTGTGAAACATGAGCGACAACCCGAATGAGGCGACCCGCAATTGCGGGTCCGTGAGGCTTGGAGGACGCTAGGGAAATGGACGAAGGGAAACCCGTAGAGGCATTTTCGCAAAAGAAAAAGACTTAGCAAAAATCAGGTAGGTGAATTTGGTCAGGGGAATTTGATCATTTGAAGACACATGACCAATTTGGGCTTGGAAAAGGGGCACGCAAAATGAGATAGGAACAAAGCAATGCATCGAGAGCGAAAAGAGGGGGTCCATGCCTTCAGCAGGGCGTGTGTGCAAAACATGCACAACAAATGGCGACTCGCTGGGGAAATGCTCCAGAGCATTTCGATGAAAAATTGGAATCACGAACCCACAATCTCTAGTTCCGATCGTCGCACTAGGACAAACGAACCAGACGCTCGACCAAAGGATCAAAACCACTAGCCAACCCAACCTTAAGTATGTTGAAAATCCAAGTGTGTGCAGTTGCGTTAATTCCCATCCTTCAGTCACTACAAGAACCTAAGCTCCATCAAGTTAAGCTACGTAATTGATTCTAACTCCAAAAGCATCCTAGACATTGCCTCGCTGCCAGTCATGCGTCCATAGCCCCGACGAGGTTGTCATTGTGATTCTCTTGAACATTGCTCTACTACCGACCGAGCGTCTATAGCCCTGGTAGAGTTATTCGTATCCTCCTGAAAAGTTGATTTTCTTCCTTTTTTTTTTCATTTTCTTTTCGTTTCTTTCTTTTCTAGTTTTGATTTTCTTCTTTTCAATTCTTTTGTTTCAACCCACAAGAAACGAATCTTGCACTCAGGGTTGAGAATCACAGTGGCGTTGAAGTAGAATTTTAGATTTTTCACTTAACGAGACTTCAAAAAAGAGCCTATCAAAACCTCAGGATTCTTAAGATGTGTGAAAGATATAAGATTTCAAAATACATCAAAATTGGACCAACCAATAGCTTATCCTCTTTGAATCAAATGTCCAAATCAATTGACACTAACAAAAGACCTTCACCATCCACTCTGAAAACTTGATTAAAGTTTGTCGAAGAAATACATAGAATAGCCCCAGGAAATAAAATGATGGTTGTGCGTATGAACATGCCCAGCTAAAAGCAAAGGGACCCGAGCAAAGTAGCGGCAGGGCATAAGCAAAATGAAAAGCAAACACCTAAACTAACCAAAGCAACAAAGCAAAAAAAAATGAGGAAATAAAAAGAAAACTAACCTAATGAAAGCAGGAAAGCAAAGCATATACATGAAACCCACACTACCCAAAACAACTATGTACAAAGATATTTATAAAGCCCGACGTTCAGGCAAGGCAAACCAACACTCACGCCCATTGGATTTTGTAATGTGTGTACAAGAAGAAGGGAAATCGTTACAGTTCTAAGCCATGCAGATTCATATTTATATTCAGAAAAATGAAGTTCCATGTTGCAGCATTCAAATTTAGTCATATATTTAGGAAAAATCAGCAATTGGGCAATTCATTAAACCCATGGTTGATCCATAAACACGTTTGTCTCCCCTTGTTATCATAATCGAAATGATAAACATGAACATCCATTAGAGCAGGGAAAGATAAAACTTGGATGTCATCACGTGAGGGAAGTTGTACTGGATAGTTGAGATGGTGCATGGCCTCATCAATCATTGCATTAGCAGCCTTAGGTGGACATAATGAATGGTGTAGCATCCCTCTTGCATTATCAATATGTAGATCACAATCAAACTGATCAGGAAGTACACATTGTGAAGAAATTTTTTCAAATGCAAGGAACCTTTTTCTTGATCTCGAACTTGCATAAGGATGGGAGAATGAGACAACAAACACCTCTTCCAATCTACCAGTGGGACCCGCAACCTCCATCAGTTGTTCTTCAAGGAGATACAATTCGTCTAGTTGATCTTCTGTAGTCGAGGACTCTACTTGATTGCTGTCTTCAAAAGGCAACACACTCTCCCATCTCAATTCCCTTTTGCTGATCCCAATTTGTTTATATTTCATGTTATAAAAGCATGACATGGACGAATCTGTCTTTTCATAGGTCTTGGTAGGTGTAGCAGGATCAACAAAGGTTAAGGCGAAAGGATTCCCAGTTACAGCCTACCCTTGCAGTTGAAATGTTATGTCACCCATGTGAGAAGCCTCCAAGACATCCTTGCCTTGTTCTTCTTCTCCTTGCAGTTCATGTGGCTCACCGTGATGTTCACTCATTTCTTCTTTTTCACTATCATTGTAGATGGAGAAGGAGTTCCTATCCCAATTTGGGAGTTCTAATGTTTCACCGTCTGGAGGCTCAGGTAGTATATCTTCATCACTGTCGTCTTCTGAAATGTACTCTTCTTCAGCATTGACATACCTTCGTAGTACAACTCCAAAGGGAAAGAAGTCATCAATTGATGGTACCTCTTCAAGGGGACTAAAATTTACTATGCTATTTCCCTCCAAGGATTCCCCATAGATCCTGTCATCCATTGTGTATAGATGCTCTACATGAGGGAAAGACTCTTGACGACTGATGGATAGCTCTCCCACTCGATCTGCTTCATCATTCAAAGGCTCGAGACTATGTTGTTCTTCTACCGTTGTTGTCCTAAAACCCTCTTGAGGGTTGCCTTCAGTTGGGCTGGCACTTGGTTCTAGCCCTTGTCCCTCTAGCTCAATCCTTGAAGCAGTGGTGGGAGGCAGAGCCCTTGGATGCTCCAATTGTTCTCTGACTTGTTCGATGGCCTCTTGGCATAGATCACATATGAATTCAGAATGTGGCAAGTCATGGAGTCTGCACCAATTCAGGAGAAACAACACCTCCAAATCTACTTGATGTCTTAGCTCATACCAATCCCTTGCGAGTCTTAACATGATTTCATTGTATCTTTCCACTATCGGGTCCTCATCATCACTTAGGAAGGAAGTTTGATGGTAAACAACCGTGACCTGTAGTTGTTCCCACTCCTCCAAATCTTCTTTTTTAGTTGTTTGATTGTTCCCATCCATTGAGAATGGGTCTTCAAATTCCATTTCACTAGAACTTTCATCATTATTTTCTGTTTCCCCAAGGCATTCTTCCTCTTCTTGTTGTTGTTTGTCAACATTTTTATTGGCTGTCCCAGCATGTGTTGCTGCAAATTTTGTTAATTCATCTTTGATTGCTGACCATTCCTCTTCTTGAGCTGAGGACTTCCCTTCACTAGTGAAGGATCTTTTCAATTCCCTTCCAAGTGATCCTTCACCAAATTTTCTTGCTGCCCCAAGGAATTCAACTTCTTTGTCTTAATTTTTAGCCATCGTGTTTTTTGTCCCAACATATACTTCTATGGAGCTCGCTGGCTTAATTTCAAATTTCTGACCTCCAAATGTTGACAACTCTTCTGCCCCAATAGATGACTCCCCATCATTGAGAGTTAGCTGCTCTAAATTGCCTAAATAACCCTTGACTTGGGTGATGATATTTATGCATGATGGACAAGTAAACTCTGAGTGGGGTGCATTATGAAATCTACACTAACTAGACATCAATACTTCCCCCAGTCTTAGTCCATCCTTGTTGTCCAAGTGTTCTTGGATCAGCCCTTTGAATGCCTTGGCTGCCATGTTAGAAAATTCCTCTTTTGGATCGACAAGAGCCAACGGATGGTAGACTTCCCAAAAGGGAATCTCTCCTTGCAAGACCCTCTCAATTCTATCCAAGAATGTGAGACATTCCAATTTGTTGTGTCTACATGTGCTATGGCTTCTGCATTTGTTTGCCAATGCAAATTGCTGCAATGGCCTCCTCAATCTTGTATTTAAATCTTCTTGTAGCTGAGTGATGTTGATTTGAAGTTGCTGCTCCATCTCAGCTTAGATGCTGCCTTGTCTTCAAATTTCTGATTTTAAAATTCCAGCGAATGTTGAGATCTTCCTATCTCATATTTTTTTCTTGAAAGTGCTTTCAACTTCCAACCTTCAGCTTTGTAGCCTCAAGATCAGCCATGCCCTCCTTCTAGCGCCAGTTCTGTTAATTTTTTTTTTATGCACTTCTCAACATAGGTAATGCATAGGTGCATCACCTCTCTTGAAAGGAAATCTTCAACAAGTTGCTGAAAATTACCCCAAGGTCTCTCGGGTGTCAGGTCATGGCAATGCTTGGAATAGTTTAGTTGGTTGATGTGTTTTGCTGGTAACACAGGGCCGACCTTTATGGTTTACAAAGCATGGGAAGTTGGGTCTGCAAATGGAGTTTCAGGAGTGCTGGAAGTGAATGAATAGTGGTTTCCCACTCAAAACAACAAGCTGAAACTCACCATGTTCATCAGATTTGGCATTGTTTTGATGCTTTGAATCCTACTCTAACAAAGGACTAAAAGAAATAGAAAAAGGAGAAGGGTTAAGAATTATTCTAAATCCTAAGCATGCATGAGCAGTAACAATGGTGGCTACTATAGTAGACAAACTTCTTAAACTTGTTTTTTCTTGACCAAGGGAACCTACAGCTACACAAAACCAGTGCAATCTTCTAAGGACTGCTGATTTTCAGATTACACATTCACATCATGAACATGCAATTGAACTAAGTTGAAACAATGGAATATGAAATCCCAGGCTAACTTTGCACAATAGCTTGTCATCAACAAGTGCCAAAAGTATGGGTTGGAAATTTATCGGATACCATAACAACAAACACCATTATCACAACCATTCAAGAAACTAACAACTAAAACTAACATGGGAGTAGAACCATGCATGCATGATGAATAAGATCAAAAGAAACATCCATAAAATCATGCAATGCCTCTCTCTATTGCTCCAAAATGCCTTTACACTAATTCTCCAACCATTTACAAAGGAGAGGTAAGCCCCTATTTATAGTTTTCCAAAGCCCAAATGAATGGCTATGATTAATTTTCATTGTGTGGCCCATATTTTTTACAAGTTAGGGTTTCACCTACCCCCAAATATATGGCAATTTAAAATAAATTCTTTGTCTTTTCCCTATTTCGTCCTCTAATGATCCATGCACTGTAGCACTTTTTGTCTTCTAGCCGATTGCCTTTGCTGCAGCTGAAAGCTGTCAAAGGCTGCCCTTTTTCTTGATGTATTTGCAACACTCTTGTAGCCAATTAAGTGCATTATTTTTGTAGATTGGTGCTTATGAGAGGTAGATATGCTGCTCTTGATTTGGATGAATAGCTCCTGACAATCATCATCATTTTGGTGAAATAAAACAACTCCCTCCATCGCCCTGTTTGAAAGCACTTCTTCAATTGTTGTGCGACCCAAAATAGATTACTTAAAAGTACCTGTGCCATAAGATATCATGATTTAGATTTCCAAAAGTGACAAATTTCCTTCATTTAGAGAATTAAAATGTATCAATTTATAGTCCATCAAGAATTTCATATTTCGAAAAAAATTTCCATTTTTGGAAATTCTCCTTTTTTAAGAAGAAAAATCAATTTTGGGAACATTTGCGTTTTAGAAAAAAATCCATTATTGGAAAAAAATCTATTTCGTGAAAGATTTCCATTTTAGGAAAAATTTCATTTTTAGAAAATTCTCATTTCAAGACAATTTCCATTTGACATTTTGAGAAACTTTCCTTTTTGAGAAATTGGATTTCGGGGAGATTTCACTTTTGAGGGCCAGAGCGATAAGGAGGCAGGGAAGTGGGAAGTCAGACAACAGACGGCTAGCGGATGGAATGCAAACGACGGACAAAAGGCGAACGAAAAAACCGAATGCGGAGCCCGCTAGGCGGGGGGAAGTCAAGGGTTGGCTACCCTTAAAAAAGGTAATGAGAAAACAACGACCCGCAAGGAGATTCCCAGGGACAATGACGGAGGGACGACGATCCGTAAGGGAAGTTCCCACAGACGACAACGAAGGGACGGTTCCCACGAATGGTGATGGAGGGACGATGACCTGCAAGGGAAGTTCCCACAGATGATGATGGAGGGACAACGACCCGCAAGGGAAGTTCCCATGGACGACAATGGAGGGATGGCGACCTGCAAGAGAAGTTCCCATGGACGGCGATGGAGGGACGGTGGCCCACAAGGGAAGTTCCCACGGACGGCGATGGAGGGACGATGACCTGCAAGGGAAGTTGCTACATACGACGACCCGCAAGGGAAGTTCCCATGGATGATGACAAAGGGACGACGGTCTGCAAGGGAAGTTCCCATGGACAGTGATGGAGGGACGACGACCCGCAAGGGAATTTCCCACGAATGGCGATAGAGGGACGATGGCCCGCAAGGGATGTTCCCACGAACAACGATGAAGGGATGGTGGCCGCAAGAGAAGTTCCCACAGACGGTGACAGAGGGACAATGACCTGCAAGAGAAGTTCCCATGGACGACGATAGAGGGACGACGACCTGTAAGGGAAGTTCTGTGATGTCTAAACACATGGAAATTTTTATCGAAACCCCTTTAGGAATGTGAAGTCACTCACTTTATGGGCTCTACATGATGAAAACTTGAAGTTTTCACCCATTCCGAAAATGCAGAGATTCGGAAGGGGGAAGCCGGAGGGTTGCCGCCCTTTTGAAATGGCAATGAGCACAAGACGACCCGACTTGAAATTTCCAATGGCGACGGAGGGACGACGGCCCAACATGAAAGTTCTGACGGCGGCGGATTGATGACGGTCTTACATGAAATTTCTGCAACTTCCCAAAACTTAATGAAACCTTGGCAGTTCACTTAGGCATCACAAAAACATCCCAAATCCATAGGCAACTTGTCCCCAAAGTCAAAAAATGAAGAAAAAAGAGAATCAAGTGAGTAGGGACCAAGTCAACAGGAACAATGCAAAAGGTGGAAGAGGAATCGAAGGACTTTGCTTCTCCCCAGATTTGAATGCCCCAAGTAAAATGAGGGGTCGGGAGCAACGTTTATAGGCCAATTTCCATTAATGGCATGCATTGATTTCTTTGTATGGCAGACCCAGGTTAGGTGAGATGTGGAATCTCTCGCTCATTTGGATGCTTGGTCAAGGCCCAAACGAAGAAACTAAGTGCGAAGCCCGCCATGCGGGCGAAAGTTGGGTGTTAGTCACCACTCAACAGTGAAACATGAGTGACAACCCGAATGAGGCGACCTGTAGTTGCGGGTCCACGAGGCTTGAAGGATGCCAGGGAAATGGACAAAGGGAAACCCACAAGGGCATTTTTGTGAAAGAAAAAGTCTTAGCGAAAATCAAGTAGGTGAATTTGGTTAGGGGAATTGGATCGTTTGAAGACACATGACCAATTTGGGCTTGGAAAAAGGGGCATGTAAAATGAGACGGGAACAAAGCAGCCCATCGAGAGCGAAAAGAGGGGTCCCTGCCTTCGGCAGGGCGTGTGTGCAAAACATGCACAATAGGTACTTATTTATAAATTTATGATAAAGTGGAGTAATGGAGAAAACCCCAGTGGGAAATAAAAACCCCTCTCCAAAAGAGAAATGATGCAATGAAATAAAATGTACAAGTGAAGAACATAAAAGGACTCATGATGAACCCCCAAGGACTACTATCACATAAGTACAAAAAATGTTCCCCCCATAGGAGAGAAAAGAGAGAAGGTCATGTGACCCCCCAAAAAATGAGAAGCAATGAACTCCATGTGAGTAAATTCTTCCTCCCAAATCTAATAGGAGAAGAGAAACCATGCATTCTCCCCTCAAAATGATACATTGTTGGTAGATTCTCAACACTAGATGCTGAAGATGATCCACAATCGTTGAACAACATTTTTCCCTTTGGGAAGAAACACCACAAATATGTGCAAGATGACTTCCCATTTCAAATAGGAAAATGCAGGAAGTAAGATGAATGCCCATGAATTCTACAAATGATCCTAAGAAATATATGATGCCAATTATGTCTTCAAATAATGATCAAAGATCTCCATGCCAATACTAACATGTGACAAATGTTGATAAGATGGATCGGCTACCATATAAGATTCAAGAGCAAGGACCATGGATGTACGGTGATAATTGGATTGATGCTAATCTGATACTGCTATAAATGATGATAATTGAGTTAGATAAGTCAACTCATGAATATCTGTATAATCTATCATGGTAGAAGCTAATGTATGTGAGATGAGAGCAAGATCCAAAGATGGAAATGGTGTTGCAACTTCATCAAAGCTAAGATCAAATAGAAGATATATGTACTCAATGGTTTTATCCAGATC
>CM021110.1:358855605-358950213 GCA_007115665.2 Sequoiadendron giganteum | reverse complement strand
TTAGCAAGTACCTTTTGATAACCAAAATTGAGAAATAAGTCAAGCTTAGAGTGGTTAGGCAAACCTTTCTCCAAATTTTGTCCAAATTTAGTCCTCATTTTAAACTTAGACTTTGCATTGTCCACCTCTAGTCCTCATTTTGAACCTAGACTTTGCATTAATCATCTTAGTCCTTCGTCAGCATTATCATCTTAGTCCTAATTTGACACTTTGGATTTGACGACCTTGTCATCTTGCATCAATCAGTTCCTTAGAAAACATAAGTCTTGCATTAGCATCCTTTACCGAAAATCCAAAAACATAGTCTTGCATTGTCATCCTTTATCCAAAAATACAAAAACATAGGCTAGTGTCATCCTTGCATTTAGTCATCATTTTCATCACTCTCATTTGAGAAACTCCCTTTTATGGTGGAAACTAGACTCCAAAGAAAGAAAAGACAAATGACAAACTTTGGACAAGATTCTAATTCCAATGTCACCTATCATACTTATGACCCAAATTGGACTTTTGACGACCCATTTAGCGACAAAAATACTCAACCTCTTATGACCATACCATCCTCATCAAACACCCCTTTTGAACCATTCTTACATAAAGATGAATATGGACAAATACTTGAGGAAAACCTAGAGTTAGCAGCACAAGATCCTGAGGCCACCTACTTCATAGAAAAACTGGTCTTATATGACAAAGACAAATATTTAGCCATAATTTTAAGTCAAGGAGCTAAATTACCTCATGGGTTCGACATTAATACTTTGAGACAGTCATCTCTTGACCATAATGTCAACAATACAAATAACATGTCCAATAGGGGTCAACCTCCGAACAACACAAACAATACCTTTTTTGATGCTACCTCACAAACTTCACAATGACCATGAGTGCTACCTCGCAAACTTCACAACGACCATGAGTGCTACCTCCAACATTCCAAAAAATTATAATTCAATCAACGCTACATCCATTGGAGGAACACAATTTGTCACATTTCCTACACTATCTAAAACATCGTCACAATCGGTTGGAGCCACCTTTGGGTCGTCTGCAATGTGGGCATGTTATTCCAATCCTCTATTTACCACTTCGGTAAATGCCTTGGGGGAAACATCAAGCCATACAAATCCTCCATTGACAACTACATCTAGTACCATGAGTGCATCCTCATCATATCATCTCATTGGTACCTCACTTAATCCTTTGGATAGAGGTAAACATCGTCTCTTTATTCAAGGACCACAACCAAATGCTAACGTGTCCACACAGTTTAATACCAACCCCTCCCAAGGATAGAACATGAATATCCCCCCGGGATAGTTCCAACAACCCCGACAAGGCAATCAAACACACAACCTATGGCATCTATCGGACACCAAAATATTCCTGGTCACCATATTCCCCAAATATCGACCCAAATGGCTGGGGGACACATTCTGACATATTCATCGCATATTCATACCCATCAACGCGTCCCCAATCCAAACTTTCAGTACAACAGACAAACCAAAACACATCATACATGTCACAACAACATATCCATCAACAACACACCAACATCCACTTACAACAAATGGGGACCCAGGGTGTACCAATCAATCCTATGTATGGGGCCCCAAATGACCCTATAATCGATGCCTTGGAAGCTAAGCTAATGGGCCTAGAGAAGACCATAGAAAACATAAAAATATCTAGCAAGAAATTAGAAGTGTCATATGATTTATCCATATATCCCTTTGACATGAACTTATACATGCCACCATTTCCTCCAGGATATGTGTCACCTAATTTTACCAAATACAGAGGAAAGACAAATCCTATCGAACATGTCCGAGAATTCACGACCAACTGTATGGACGTCGCCTATGAAAAAACATACTTGATGAGACTCTTTTCTAAAAGTCTTGTAGGTCTAGCCCTTGAATGGTTCTCCACTCAAAAGGATATCCAAACATGGGATGAACTTAAACGCAAATTCATAAAAAATTACGCGTACAACATTGACATAAACACCTCTATTACTAGCTTATGCAATCTCACACAAGAGGACGTTGGTGAAACGTTCATCCCATTCTTCCAAAAATGGAGAAGTCTAGCTAGTCGTTGTCACATTGACATACCCGAAAAGGAAAAGGTTGACATGTTCGTACAAACACTTCTAGGTCCCCTAAAATATGCAGTATAGGTGCATTGTTGCACAAATTTCATGTACCTAGTCGAAAAAGGTGTCCAGATTGAGAAAGCCCTTATTGCAAAGGGAGAGCTAAAATACGGTCCTAAAAATACAAATGCAAATACTCCCACTGACAAAAATAAGTACTGGGTGAAGAATAAACACATCACAAATGACGGTGTGGTCGATGCAAAAAACTTTAATGCAATAGGTCATGTACTCACCATCAAAAGAGTTTAAAATCAAAATGTACTTGTGACCACACCCACACCAATTTCCAATGCTATTCAAAATACTCTTGCTCAATTTAATCAAAGGCAGCTGTGTCAACCATGAAAATTTCAAAAAAGCACATACACTCCCTCAGGTGAGCCTATCAAAATTGTCTTAAAGAAACTTATCCAAAATGGTGTCATAACTTTGGAAGAACCTAAACCATATGACCCTGGTCAGTTCAAGCCATCATGGTTGGATGATAATGCATTTTTTGATTACCACCGTGTCAAAGGGCAGAAAACTTTCTCTTGTCGACAGTTGCAAAATATTGTGCAAGACCTTATTGAAAACCATACCATTGAGTTGGGAGGTCAACCGTTTGCCTCTAATGCGGATCATACAATCCACAAGAACCCACTGTAGGATCATGGTTCTAATAAACCATCCTCATCTAGCACGAGGAGTACCAATAATCAAGCCAATCACGTCCGTCCTGCCTTCAATTATTTTGGTGGTACCATCATTAACAATCTTTGCATTGCTGATGAAGATAAGTATGTCAATACTATTACCATTAAAAAGGCCCCGGAATGCAATGCCACAACACGTAAAGGAAAGGTCACCATCCCAGGTCCCTCTACAGGTCAGCCTAAAGTTACCATGGTCGGATATCTGACTTCGCCTCACCACATTACCTTTTCAGAATGTGAATATTCCTCACCCAAATCATCTCATAATGATGACCTTCATATTGAGGTTTTTGTCCACAAACATAAGGTTAGACGAGTCTTAGTAGATGGCGGAGTAGGATTGAACATCTTCTCTTTAAAATTGGTTAAAGCTCTTGGCTTCTCTGATGCATGTGTGGATGCTACCAAGAGCATTGTCATCAAGGTGTATGATGATGAAGAACATGCTTCTAAAGGCGTCATCACAATTCCAATTCATGTGGGACCAATTGTTATAGATACACCATGCCAAGTCCTGGATCATGACATACATTACAATATCTTACTTGGTCGCCCATTGATTCATGCCCTAAAGGACATTCCTTCTACATACCACCAGTGTATTAAATTCCCACACAATGGTGTTGAAATCATAATACAAGGAGATCCCAACCCTTTCATGTATTGCCATAATCTAAGCTCTAAAACTGAAATCACAATCCCAAGAAATCGTGAAGCACTTCCTTCTCAAGCATATGTTGATCCTGAGTCCTTAAAATAATCCACTTCATTTATTGCACCATCAAGCCCCAAGGTCCAAATCCATGATATGAGCCGTGGAGAATACCATATGGATAATTTACCAGCAAAACAAATTGCTAATATCGTCAAGGAGGGTCAAAATTCCAATAATGATATCAAGACAGCTACAGAAGGAACACAAAAAGATGACCGTGCTTGGATTGAAACCTTTTGGGATCCTGATGATACACCTACATTTACCATATCTGCTTCCACTCAATATTTTCATATGTTTGATAACCCCATGTTTAACTAGGATGTCTACGATAACCCACTCTTTGATCATGACCCTACCAAGGATACCCAATTATCATACTTCCATCCCACCTGCCCTGGGCTAGGATATGAATCTCCTCTTGTTGCATCTACTAAGACATCTTGCCAAGTCATTAAGGATGTGCAAGCTTCCTTTGACGTTAGCAGTACCAAAAAGGATAGTCCCAAAGACTCCGTTGATGGCATCACCACTCCCATTTTCCCACTAAACATTCCTATCACTCCATCCACCTCAACTATCTCACCCACATTCATCCACCTTGTAGACATGGATCAACAAGTATCACCCAAAGAAAATAAAAAGGATGCAATTCAAGAATCAAAGGTAAAAGTGCCCTTTTCAAATCGAGATCCAGAATCAAAAGAAAGCATGCAAAGAAAGAAAGATAAAAAAAATTCCCTTAGCCAAAATAAAAAGCTATCGAACAAATCAAAAATAAAAGTCAAAAGTGAAAATGAGAAAAAGCCACTCTCCAAGTATGCCTCTCCATCAAAAATCACTGGGGGCATCTATCAAGGAAAAATGTTAAAAAAAGAGCATGTTGATCCAAGGTCTCCATCCACATCACTCTCACTCATACCATATATTTCATTCAATCCATCCATGCTCACATATCCATCATACCACACCATTGGTGATGTCTTTCAATGTACCTTTGGCGATAACCCCTTCACGTATTCTAGCTCATCGGTTGCCCAAGCTCCTTTTTGGTTGAAGCTTGATGGCCCACGTAGTGTGCACATTAGGGATCCTACCATAGTCTCTTTCATCTACCACATCTACCGTCCTTCATCTTTTCCACTCATACTCCTCATCCCGATTGGGTACTTTCATCCAACACGGTCATCCACACAGGATCGAGGCATCGTCAAGGTAGTCTATGGATCTGGCATCTATCAATTCTATACCTAGCTTCAGAGAGCTAGAAAAAAGTCCTGAAAAAATAAAAAAATGACAAAAATAGTAAAAAGAAATAAATTCGTCCAATAGTGAAAACCTGGCAAACAGGCACTTTGGATAAGTACCATGGTGAAAACCTGGCAAACAAGTGCCATGCGTAGTCGATCATTGCTTCACCATCTACTGTTACTCTAATCAACCCTTATCCACTTTGCATAATCACAATGACTTGACACATTCATGACATTCATCCTAAGTCTTATCGATTCCGGCCATGGTTAGCATTTGGTTGACATCACCCCTTGCATATCCTTGCCGTTTGCCCCGTATTTCCATATCATTTGGCTCGGGTAGTCCCTGATCTATCTAGGGGCAAGATCTTTATCATGTAACTATAGTGGGTGTTGCACATGATCTTGCATTTGTAAAAAGTCTTGAAAAAAGTCATAAAAATCTAAAAAAGTCTTGAAAAAATCCTAAAAATCTGAAAAAGTCTTGAAAAAAGACCTAAAAATTGAAAATGTCTTGAGAAAATGCAAAAAACATCCAAATCAATGTTAAAATCCCAAAAACAGAGTCAAAGTCAATGTCTATCTTGTCAATCCAATTAGTCACATCAATCAATCTTTTGTCCACATCCGAACTGCGTTGTCTCTGTGCATTTGCTACGTAGGCAAGGTTCATCTTTGAATCCCGGAGACTTTAGGTCAATCTTTCTAGGTTTGTCAAAATAAAATCATGATTCAAAATTTTGTCCTTTGGACAAGGTCATTGGTCGTGTCGAACTATGAGGTATCTGAGTGCATGACATAGGCAAGGCTATCAATCGATGAGCCCCCGAGGCCGCACTAGGTTAGTCCACTAGGGTTCATGGCATTACACTAGCACACACGTCAAAAGTCTTCAAGTAAGGACAGGTCATTTCCAAGAATGGAAAACTCCTAAGATGAATTACGACAGTCACTTATTCAACATGACAATCACACCAGCACGTCAACATCGACATGTAGTCAACTTCAGTCAACTTCCGTCAATCTTAGTTGAAACAAGTCAAATTGTCGCAACCGGTCAAATTGTCAATTCTTGGTTATCTTTCAGATGTGTCCTGAAGAATAGCCTCTGTCATTTATGCCTTAGGATGTGTCCTTCCTAGGCATCATCACCGTCATTTGACATTTTAAGGGATCCTCTCGACATCTAAGGATCATTCCTCTCGACATCAATGTTCTTTCAGATGTGTCCTTCTGAAGAATAACCTCTGTCATTTATGCTTTAGGATGTGTCCTTCCTAGGAATTGTCATTGTCACTCGACATTTTGAGGGATTCATTTGGTATTTAGGGATCAATCCTTTTGGCATCAACATTATTCAGGATGTGTCTTTCCTAAATTTGGCAACCTTGACACCTTGGCATTTCGACATCATCAAACCAGACATCTTGACATTAAAACACTTGGCATTCAGACACACTTGGAAAACACTTGGCACTTGTCTTTGGCTTTTTCTTCATGTTACTATTTTTTCAGCGAGATCTCGACAACAGGATTTAGAGAAACAGTGACGTCTCATGATGTTTGTCTTGTCTTTTGACCCTCATGTTACTAGTTTTTCAGCGAGATCTCGACAACAGGATTTAGAGAAACAACGTCTCATGACATTTGTCTTGTCTTTTGACACTTATGTTACTAGTTTCTCAGCGATGTCCTGACGATGGGATTTAGAAAAACAACGACATATCATGATAATGGATTTATTTTGTTCTTTTGACACTCATGTTACTAGTTTCTGAGAGATGTCCTTGCTACGAGATTTAGAAAAACAACGTATCATGATAATGGCTTTATTTTTGTTCTTTTGGCAATCATGTTGCTAGTTTCTCAAGGATGTCCTAGAAACAGGATTTAGAGAAGCAACGACATTTCATGGTTTTTCCTTCTTGTCTTTTTCTGCTTGCGGTTGGTTATGACAAAAAGATTGGGGCAATTGCGCTCTTAGTATGAGTCATGATCATCCTTGTCTGCGACTGCTTGTCTCATGTGATGGTACGACCTTGCACACCTTGATTTATGTCATATCATGGTGTTTGTTGGCCATTACAATAATCTGCCCAATGATGATTAAGAGCAATAAATATTAAAATCCTATGGTAAGGTTTTAAAATCCATCATTTCCCCTTTTGTCTTTGATAATTAAATAATTTTAATTATTTAATTATTTTCTAAAGTCATAATTCTTCTATTAATTAAATAATTTTAATTATTTAATTAATTCATTTTCTTTTATCTTTATTCCTCTTTGATTAATTAAATAAATTTTATTTATTTAATTACGTCACTAATTAAGTCCTCTTCTTTCTAAAATTAAATAAATTCTTATTTATTTAATTTTTGTCCACTTTCCACTATAATTAAATATATATATTTTTTAATTATTTAATTATTCATTAGCCTCTTCTCTCCTGAATTAAATAAATTTTATTTATTTAGTTTGGTCCACTCTTGAATTTTGAATTAAATCATTATATTCAATTCAAAAGATTCCCTTTGTCACATTCTTCTATAATTAAATAATATCTTTATTATTTAATTATTCATTAGCCACCTAAATTAAATAATTTTTACTATTATTTAATTTCTCCCACCACCTCTTTTTCTATGCCAATCTTATCTCTTGTCACATGCATTGTCAACCCTTGATTTGATTTTCTAAAAATCAATCCTATCCATTCATTTCAAATTTGACCTAATGTTGCCCTAAACCTAATTAGGGATTGTCACATGAAATCTTGTCCACTGATTTTAGGCTTTGTCAGCTTTTAATCTCGTTCATCCATCCAAAATTGCATTTTCTATAAAATATCAATTTTGCTAACCACTTCATACACCACTTCATTAATATAGACATTTTATGCTTAGATTTTACTTTGCATTTGGCTTATTTGATTTGATTACTTTTCATAGGCATGATCTTTTGTCATTCAAATCCTTCAAAACTTGCATAGGACATTGTCATAGTTAAATTGCTCACACACTCGATCTGAGGGCAACAATCATACGCTGCAAGCTAGAAGGTGTTATGGAGGTAAATCATGGAAGCTTCAACGAATATTTGGTATAATCATTCTTGTTATTTTCTTTCTTTGTACTTCATAACTTCTTTGAGTTTTTATTTAATCTAATCTGCTAAAACCTTCACCTGAAAAATAACCCATTGATACAGATATACACCCCAATATGGTGGATCTGGAATAACAATAGCAATTTCTTGGTGCAAATAATCATTGAAAATCATGTATGAGTTAATACTGGATTCAAATACATGGCAACAAGTGACATGGGAGATGAGATCTCAATGCAAGCCATGCAAGTACATTGTTCATCCCCAAATGATGGTGTCTCATAAGATGTCTTAGTGAGATTATTTTTTATGATATCTAATAGGAGTTGGATGATTTGATGTGAAATATGAGGACAAAATATATCCATGTGTTGATTGATCCCATAATATTTGTACTTCTTTTTGTACTTTATAGACATGGCCTAATGATTAGAAAATATCAATGTGAAATGCAAGTATACCCCCGAGAATGACTAGTGCTGAAACAAAGGCCCCCTAGAACACTATGCAAGATAATTTTTACAAGTGTGAAAATTGGATGCCAAATCGACCGTTTATAATGCACGACGATTTTTACAAAATAGGAAATCAAAATCTAAAAAATACAAGAAAAAAGAAGTTTGCAAAATTTTGATAAGTAGGGTGAAAGTTATGCCCCATCAAAATTTTCTTACAACAATGACTTTGGAGGATGAAAAATGATATTAAAAAAAAAAAATCCTAAATCCTCTCAATGTGAAAATTTCCATCGTGAAAAGGGATTTCCATTAGTTATTCACCATTGAAATTTTGACTAAGAGTTTGCAAGTTATGCCATATTGAAAAAAACCCTTTACAAGCACTTGGTTATAAGTTGTCGGTTTGAATTGACCACTAAAAGGTTAGTATTACAATAAATGGAACTGAAAATTTAACATAAAATGCTAATCAAACAATGATAACCAACAAACTAATTTTCATCCAAACCACCAAATGAGTTTGTCAAGTGGAGAAGTAGATGAAGACAGGCTGACCAAGTCATGTAGATGTGGCATGCCTTGCTTGGAGAGAGTTGCAAAATGTGAGGAAAAAATATCTGTGTGGAGGTAGACACCTAAAAAATGCTCTCTAGATCCTATTTCAATATATTGATAAACACATATCCATTTTCCTCATGAAACCCTTGCATTAGGTCATAATATGTTGTCTTTCCATTAAATATCCCACAATTTGCAGGACTGAAAATTGTGTTGGCTAAATGCTTGGATAGGTTTCAAACCTGTGAGAAAGTACACACATGGATTAGAAGCCACAAAGGATCTGTCCAATGTGTGATGGATAGAGGTTTGCGAGCAAGTGGAGTGCAGGCCCCGTCAGATTTCTTGAGGTGACAATTACATTACCATACACCAACTATGTTGATATGCCTCAAATTTGTGTTATAATGTGGAGGATTTGTGACTTTATTTTTCCTATTATGTGCATGTCTAGCCAAAGACAAGACAATTTCCCATAGTAGCAAATGTAAATTCACATATTCACACGACAAATTTTAACATAGGATATAAATAAAATCAATCCATAGATTTAAAATGCATAGGTCTATATGCCTCTGTGTAGGTCAATTGGACTCTCAATCACCCTTCTCATGCTAGGCGTGTAGACTAGAATCCATACATAAATACATGACCATAAAAAAAACACCACAAACCCTACAAATAGGTCGATGTAGGCTAGAAATTCTTGCAAATAGGCCAAATAAGCCAAATTTTTGACCAAATGGAAGATGGGTAGAGTGTTGAATAACCCTCAACTAAAAAAAATCAATATTTTCACAACTTCCCCTCTAAATAGAATTGTACCATACATTAGACTAATAAGCCCAAAATATTGCAAAAAAACAAATTTACCAAAATTGACAAAACAAAAGGTATTTCTTCATTTCTCAAGCCTTTCAAACGTAATGATAGTGTCCATTTGGCTTCATGACAGTTAGATGATAGGGATATGTGCAAGAGTCACCTTGATATAAGAAGGAATGTGCTCTCATGGCTCTGATACCATGTAAGTAATCATCCCAATCAATTGTAGTGGAAACACAACTGTGAATATCTTGTTACCTTGAACCATGAGAAACCAATGATGTACGAACACTCAATGCTGAAGAAGCAGAATGCGAAGGAGATGTGATATAAATGTAAGGTGAAGGAACCAATAAGGAGGATAGAAATCCAAGGTTCAAATAACCTACAAATTATATCTCCTTATACATGCTAAAGGTATTTGTGTTATCTATCCTCAAACCATCGTCAAAGAAAAATAACCAAAGGAAGAAATAGAGTATAATCTAGAATCATGATCAACATGACCCATGGAAATTATGTCTCTACTCTATAAATATTTGATGATCACAAAATGTGGTGTGAACTCAATTTTTTTTCCTATGCCACTATGTGCAATCTGATAAATAGAAAGGAGATTATTGGACAAGGAAGGTACATAAAGTAAATTATTGGTTGTTCCTCCTCCAATTTCAATAGATCCTTTTTCAAGAGATGACATATAGGTGTTATTCACCATAATATTGGTGGGAATTGTGAACCCCTAAACCTGCAAATGCACCAAGAAGTCAAACATTGTTAGTGTTAGATCAAAATACATGTATAGATTTGAAAGATTCCCCATGAAATCCACTTATTAAGCTAAAATTAGGAAAATGAAGAACATGAAGCAAGAAATTTGAATTAAATCCTAATCAAGCAAATAAGTTAAAGATCTTATGGGGGAATTGGTGCCAATGATATGTTGCAATTGGCCCTTTACCAATTCCTATGGTTGCAATGTGGATTGATGAAGAAATGGTCAAATCTCCAAAAAGATTTGAGCATAACCTTGGTGCAAATGTGAAAATGATAGGAATGTATGGATGAAGATAGCAAAATCAGTTCTCACTTGAAGAGAGTAACTTTGCATATGAGTTGTGGATGAAGATTGAGGAGAAGGTCCCCAATTTATAGATTCAAATCTTGGAAGAGATAGTGAAAATAAGCAATGTGGGATGAAAGATAGTCCAATGGCATTGTGCCACTTGTCCAAATGTGATTGGATGAGGAATGTGCAAGTTTTGGCCAATGTGCCAATAAATGCAATTAGGTGGCATTTCAAACTTGAGAAATGACATGTTGAAGAGGGAAAAGGAATGAAGTTAATGTCACTTGGCTCAAGGTCAAGGACATGTAAGAGGCTTTTAATGCCTTGTTAGAAGGACCAAGTCCACTTGGACTTTTTGAATTCAAATAAGGAATATTCCCTTTTTGATGCTTTGTGAGGGAAAATAGGAGAATTAATAAATCAAAGTAATTGATTTATTGTGCAAGTTGCATTCTCTAGAGAATTTTAGTGAGAAGGATTAACTTAATCAAGGATTTGATTAACTTAATGAAGAATTAGGTGATGTGACAATTTAGACTTAGATTTATGAATTGATTTAAGTCAGAAATTGAGAGAAAATGATTCATTAAATAAATGATTTGATTTATTTAATAAAGAAGGAATGTGTTAGATTAAATCAAATAAGGTTTAATTTATTTAATTTAATAGGACTTTTAGAGATTTTAATTAAATAAAATGATTTATTTAATTAAATAGCAATGTAGGATTAATTAAATTAAACTGATTAATTTAATCAAAAGAGGCGATAGACTTAATCCAATAAATAGTAATTTATTGAATTAAAGGATAAAAAGTGATGAAATGCTAAGAATTTGATCTGAGAGGAAACGTTGTTAGTAATCGGGATCAGGTTTGCCAAAATGAATATGTTCATTTTCCATGTCTACATTTTGCCCCTCT
The DNA here is from genome assembly GCA_007115665.2 of Sequoiadendron giganteum. Lineage (NCBI taxonomy): Eukaryota > Viridiplantae > Streptophyta > Pinopsida > Cupressales > Cupressaceae > Sequoiadendron > Sequoiadendron giganteum. Next base: position 358,938,449 of record CM021110.1, on the reverse strand, counting down.
TTGAAGCAATGTACCCATTGCATTGGTTCAAAGAATAAACTGTTATGATCAAAAGTTCAAAATTTTCCTGATTTTTCAGATGCCCCACTATTGCCCCAGCGAAAGGATTACACTGGTCTACTGCCCCCTCGAGAGATCGAGCAGGAATGTATGATTTTCTAATCGAGATCACGATAAAATGCGAGAGGAGTGGTTCTATTGATCAGAGAACGGAATATAATTATTTGATGTAGACAATTCTGATGATGTATAGACAGTCAACGGCCATGGGTAGCCTCATGTATTTTTTGATACAACACACCGATTTTAGATATAAATGTTCGTAAAGATAGAAGAATAAGAAGAATAAGATGGACGAAAGGAGAATCCACACAAGTTCACATTATGATGATGATGATGATTTGCATTGCTAGGAATTGGGATTTTTAAAGGGCTAATTACTTTATGTTTGATAACACACATAGGTACGATGCATCAAGGTATAAAGGACCAGGATGGCGTTGTACCTAGTGTGATGGACTTTGACTCATCAATTAGATAGGAGTATTCTTGTTCACACTTGACATACGGAAACATTGCTAGGACGGACCTAACAAAGCAAGTATTCACCAAGTTATTTTACAAGAGTATCCAATTAGCACAATAGATAAAAAAGATAATGATCATTGCCCCATTCCTTTCTCTCTAAACCTGTTTTGTTTAGGCATCATTGAGAGGTCCTTGGAATGAGCGCAAAATAAGATAAGTCTAAAAAGACCAAGATAAAGTAAACAAACAAGCTAATGTTCTTCATATCGCTAGCCAAGGCTACACTACTGTGGGGTACCTGATGTTTATGTCCATCATAGGAAAGCTTCATCCTAGGACATTTAGTGATCAGGGTTTTGATGGGACTGATTTGGGTGATAAGCTATTGATACTCCGAGTTGACCAACTTGCTTGCTTACTGACTTAGACTTTCAAGACTTTGACGATTACGCATTCACTTTGGAACCTGCTAAACTTGATTCTGATTGCTTCACCAAAGGATGAAGGTGACAATTGACTTTATTATGAGTGAGACAGTCATGGGTGAAAGTGAGATGAAACAGATGCACCATTTTGGGTTTTTTTCAAATATTTTGAGGCTTTTTTTTGTATTTTCACATTTTTCAATGTTTTTGGTATTTTACGTCTTGGGGGCCGATCAAGGATGGCCTTGCCTACGTTTAAGCTCAGAGACGACGTAGTTCGAACGATGACAAACTTGATGATGATAAGATGGACAAATAGATTGCCATTTTATTGCGACAGACGCCTAACTGTCTCGGGGGATGATCAAAGATCAACCTTGCCTACGTTCAAGCTCAGAGACGACGTAGTTTGACAAGGTGACAAATTGACAAGACTCGATGAAATTTTTGATGATTTTTTTGAGATTTTAACATGTTTTTGGATTTTTTGAATGATTTGGATGTTTTTGGTTTTTTGATGAATTTTGAATGTTTTTGGGTTTTTTGATGAGTTTTGAAAAAGATCATGAGAATATACATGAATTTGATCCGATGTTGCGAGAACGTGCCCCTAGTGTGGTGCGATAGACTACTTCGATAAAGGCAAGACAAATTGACCTTATAAATGCCAAGTAGTTGTATGGTGGAATATGGTGTAGACACCAACGCAGGCTATGGTATGGATGCGAGCGGATGAGTGGATGAATGAGTGATGGAATGAGTCATGCAGATCTTGGTAGATGGGGAAGGTGCTTTATTTACAATTGGTGCCTATTTGTTAGATTTTCACCAAGGTACTTGCCCAAAGCGCCACCGAAGTGGTTTTCACTAGAGGACGAATTTTTTCTTTTTACTATTTTTTTGATTTTTTTGTTGTCACCAAGATGCCTGTTTTCCAGGTTTTCATCAAGGTAGCCATTTTTTCAGGACTTTTTCTAATTGTTTTTTGTATTTTTGGGTTCTATACCTTGCAAGATTTAGGCATAAAACTTTTTGAGGTGTGAATTGTTCATGGGCTCTTGCAAGGGCTCGCCTTCTAGTGTCGACAACTGATATGCCCCCGATTTGTAGCTTGCAGTGATGATAAAGGGTCCCAGCCAGTTGGGCTCAAACTTTCCCTTTGTATCCGGATTTGGCATGTTCTTTTGGTTTTCTTTCAACACGAGGTCACCAACTTGGAAAATGCGTTGTATGATCTTCTTGTTGTAGCTCCTTTTTAGGTGATTCTGATACACTTGTAGATGATTAAGGGCATCCATGCGCCTTTCATCTAGTAATTCCAACTCATTTAGTCTTGTGACCCTGTATTCCTCATATGTGATGAGGTTTTGCAGTGATATCCTCAGTGATGGGAGCTTGATCTCAATAGGGAGGATGGCCTCTGATCCGTAGACTAGAGAGAATGGGGTGGCGCCTGTTGGCGTACGAATGCTAGTGCGGGAGGCCCATAAGGCAGGATTTAGCTGCAGATGCCAGTCACGACTAGAGTCATTGACTGTTTTCTTGAGGATTTTCAAAATGGTTTTATTTGTAGCTTTTGCTTGGCCATTGCCTTATGGATAGTATGGAGTGGAAAAACGGTGTTGGATTTTGAATTTTTCACACAAATCACGGACATCCTGATTTTTGAAGGGCATCCCATTATCAGAGATAATGGATTGGGGAACACTATATCGGCAAATGAGGTAATTCAGGATGAACTTGGATATTTGTTTTCCCGTGATGTAGGTCATGGGAATTGCTTCGACCCACTTTGTGAAATATTCGGTGGCGGTGATGATGAACTTATGGCCATTGGATGAGGTGGGTGATATTTTACCAATGAGATTGAGCCCCCATTATGAAAAGGGCCAAGGTGTAACAATGGGATGCAGTTCTTGAGCTGGTGCATGAATAAGGTCTTCATGCTGTTGACATTGTAGGCATTTTCTGATAAAGTTTTGTGCCTCCCTTTCCATCGTCGGCCAGTATTACCCTATTCTCAATAATTTTTTAGCCAAGGTCATACCACTTGAGTGTGACCCGCATGTGCCATTATGTACCTCAGTTAGAGCAGTCAAGGCTTCCTCGGGTTTTAAACAATGTAGCAAGGTTCCGTCGGTACTTCTATGGAAGAGGGTCTCTCCTAGGATGACGAATCGTGAAGTCTTTTTGACAAAAGTGCATTTTAGGTTCGGAGTGATGTCAGTGGGGAGGATTCCTAACTTTAGGTAGGTGTATATATCATGATACCAAAGATCGTCGAGACCAACGAGTTCACACATGTATTCTGACTCTGGTACCTCGAATGTGGGTACAAGACGCTGTTCTACAAGGAATTCATGTTTTGAGACGTTACGAGGGATGTCCAATAAGGATCCAATTGTCGCCATTGCATCGGCTGCTCTGTTGTTTGTCCTTGGTATTTGCTCAAAGGTAATGTCGATGAAAGATTCCTTGAGGCTTTCTACCACCTTCTTATATGGTGCGAGCTTATCATCCTTCGTTTGGTATTCACCGTTGACTTGGTTGATGATAAGTTGCGAGTCCCCATAGACTTTTAGTGCCATGATTCACCATTGTGCTGCAATTGTGAGGCCTATGGTCAAAGCCTCGTATTCTACAATATTGTTAGTACAAGGGAATGCTAGCTTGTATGATCTAGGTATGCAGTCTCCTTGCAGTGTGATGAAGAACACACCAACTCCTGATCCATGTTGCGTGTGAGAGCCATCAAAGTATAACTTCCAGTGGTCTACTGCACCAAGGTTAAAAAGGGACTCATCTGGGAATTCTGATATGAGTGGGTTATCTGTGTGGAGGGGAGCTTCTGCCAGCTGATCCGCAATGACTTGTCCTTTTATGGCTTTTCGTTCTACATACTTGATATCATGTTCAGATAATATCATTACCCACTTAGCCATTCTACCTGTAAGCGTTGCTTTTGACAATAGGTACTTTAGAGGGTCTATTTTGGCAATCAACTTGATTTGGTGCGCTAGCATGTAGTGTCTGAATTTCTGAGCCGCAAATACCAGTGCTAGGTAAGCTTTTTCTATTGACGTGTAATTGAGCTCGTGTCCCACCATTGTTCTGCTGATGTAGTAGATAGCCCACTCAGTTCCCTTTTCATCATGTTGGGCTAAAAGGGCCCCCAGGGCGGCTGTTGTTGCTGAGATGTATAGGATTAATGGTTTCCCCACAATTGGTGGCATCAACACAGGTGGTGTAAGTAGATATTCTTTTATTTTGCTGAATGCTTGCTCGCATTTGTCATCCCATCTGAAAGCTACTCCCTTATGAAGTAGGTGTGAATAAGCAATCTGTTTATCTGCCAGTTGTGCTATGAATCTCTGGATGGACTGGAGTCTACCTTGCAATCCTCTTAGTTGTTTTAACATTCTTGGTGCTTCCATTTCAAGGATTGCTTTTACCTTTGCAGGGTCCACCTCTATTCCTCTCATTGAAACTATGTATCCTAGCAGCTTTCCTGATTGTACCCCAAAGACACACTTCTTCGGGTTGAGTCTAACCTTATATTGTTCGAGCTTGTCAAAGATAGCACTTAGAGTTGCTATATGGTCTTGTCTCTTCTTTGATTTAGCCAGTATTTCGTCTACATAATCTTCGACTATTTTATGGATCATGTCGTGGAAGATTAATGTCATGGCTCTTTGGTATGTAGCCCCTGCATTTTTCAACCCAAATGGCATCACCTTCTAGCAGTAGGTGCCCCAAGGACATGTGAATTCTATGTTGTGTTGGTCTTATTTTGCGATCATTATCTGATTATACCCTAAGAAGCCATCCATTAGGGAGAGCATCTCATGTCTGACTGTCATATCCACTATCATGTCAATGTTGGGTAGTGGAAAGTCATCCTTGGGACATGCTTTGTTTAGGTCTTTGAAATCAGTGTAGATGCAGATGCCCCCTTTTGGTTTTGAGACCGGTATGTGATTTGATACCCATTTTGGGTAGTCGATCGGGCGTATGAAGCCAACATCCAGAAGTTTCTGCAGCTCAATCTTTACAAGCAAGGCTATCTGTGGGTGCATCTTCCTTAGCTTTTGTCTGACTGGTTTTGCTCCAGGGTAAACAACCAAATGATGAACTACTACTTCAGGGTCCAAGCCTGGCATGTCTGCATAGGTCCACGCAAAATTTACCTTTTTCTCCTTTAGGAATGCTGCCAATAGTTCTTGTTCCTTTGTTTGAAGTGTTTGGGTGTAGAATGTGATTTGTGGCTCTGTTTCTGTTCCCAGGTTGACAGGATTACACTGCTCTGCTAGGACTGCTGATTTCTCTTGGTGTAGAGCACTAGGGGGGAGATTGAATCCTTCATCCTCTAGCACCTTGGGGAGGTTTTTTCCATCGGATGCGTCCTTTATTTTTACTGTTTTATGGTTAGAGAGTGCCACAGTGTGGTTTTCACTCAATAACTCTGAGCTTATTCTTGATCTTTTCCTTTTGCGACTGAAGGACTCAATTGTCTCCCCATAGTATGCTTGTGTGTCCAGTGTGATGTTGAACCCAACCTTGTGATCTCCACATGGGATTGTATCCCTTAGTCCCATGAATTTCGAGAGAGCCTCATCATTTTCGAACGAGTCTAGAATTGGTGGTCCCTGTTGGTCGTGATCGATGAGTTGGGGGTACACTAAGTGGATTTGGTGGGTTTGTTGGATTGGCTTAGCGGTTGAGGCACTAATCATTAACAAGGTGGACTCCTCAAAAAGCCTAGGGAGACTTGCTATGGTATCCTCATCATCACTACTACCACACACATCGGTAACATCAAAGGTGTAATTGTCGAGTGGGATCCCTAAGCAAATGGGTGGTCTAGGGATTGTTGTTGTTACCTGAGGAGAGGACCGGACTGCTCTTCTGGGTGTACTTCTGCCACGTACGGTTATACTCAGAGGGGTATAGCTGAGGCCAATGTTTTGCATCCTTCTTTCCACAATGATGGGCTCCAACTGTCTATCACTATTTCTTCCTAGGCTTTCATTCCTGTTATAGCCCATGCCGAACATCATTTGTAACCCTCTGTTTGTTTCCTCCATGGGTAGGGTGGGAGTGGGTCTTTCATCTTGGTACAAAGTGTTTTTGATGTCCTCCTCATCCACATTCTCCCGACTGAGATCCCCCCAATGGTGGAATCCAGAGGGTTCCATTCTAGTGCAAATAGGTGTTTGAATCAATTGTGGTTGCCCATGTGACCTAGGAGATTGTGGTAACTCTCCTACAACAAAAGCATTTCTCTTCATTCTATAATCATCACATCCATTGTCCTGTATCATGTTTTTGATCTCGAATATGTCGGGGATGGCGGGTGTCTCTGTCGTAGAAGTGGAGGCGAGATTAGCCGGGTCTATGTATGAAGTGGATGGTCCCTCATCATTTTTAGGTACTTGAGGGATCTTGTAAAACTTGGCTTCCAGGTTTTTGCAATAGGTGAAAGGTTTGAGATCCCCATGGATGGTAACCTCCTCATTTTGATATGAGAACTTAATGCACTGGTGATAAGTTGAGGCAACTGCCTTCATTCCATGTATCCATCGGCGTCCCAGGAGGATGTTGTATGGTAGATCAAGGTCAAGAACTTGACAAGTTGTTTCCATGGTTGTTGGCCCCACTTGGATGGGGATCTTGATAGTGCCCTGAGACACTCTTTCCTGGTCATCATATGCTTTTATCGTGATGCTTTTGTTCTTATTGATGGAATCCTTAGTGAATCCCAATTTTTTTATGAGTTTCAGGGAACAAATATTAAGACCTGCAGCACCATCTACCAAGACTCGTTTAACTTTCTTTTTATGGATTAGGACTTGAAGGTGGAGTGCGCGGTTATGAGAGGGCTGCGGGGGGAAATCTTGGTCTGAAAATGTGATGAGATTTGGGGTAATGATGTTACCCACCATAGCCTGAAATTGCTTTGTGTCAATGGTGGCAACAATGGTAGATGCAACTAGTGCTTCATCCAGGATCTGTCTATGGGCGGCAGAGATTTTTAGTAATTCCATGATGGAGATTTGTGCGGGTGTTCTTTTCAGCTAGTCAATTACATTGTAATCATAGGGGACGGCCTTTGTGTTGGTAATGGGGGTCTTAGCAGGTGCCCCAACAATGGTGACCTTTCCGCCTCGTGTGGTGACTCCACAGTCATTGTTGGTTCCCTTGATATTTATGACAGTGACCATTTCATCGACACATCCGACTATCTCCTCGTATACTAGATTAGCACTAGCATACTTTTGTTTACCCTTATTATTCCCTTGGTTATTTCCCTGATTGTTCCCTTGGTTATGATTCAACATCGGATTCATGTAGATTTTCAGGTCTTGGTTTCCGACCGGCTGCTCGATGTTGATGACCTTATCCTCGATGAGGTCTTGGATGATATTCTTGAGTCTCATGCAGTTGGCGGTGGTGTGTCCTTTGACTTTGTGAAAGTCACATAGGAGATTCTCATTGTACCACGACGGTTTGGTCATGGGCTCCGTGTATTGTTCAGAGTTAGAGATCTTGATTAAGTTCTCTTTGACTAGTTTCTTCATGATAGACTCAATTGATTCGCCAAGGGCTGTGAACTTCCTCTTGGGGGGAAACTTGTTGCGGGGAGGTGGTCCTCCTTGATTACCCACATTGTTGACTTGACTGGTGGAAGGTGATTGTGCCACTACCACATTATTTTGCACATTATTGTGATTATGATTTTGCGGTTGATGATGGTTTTGGGTATTTTACTTAGGAGCACTGATGACTACCTTAGTGTCAACCACGTCATCGTTCGTGATATTTTTGTTCCTCGACCATGTTCGAGGTTTATCATTGTAGTTGTTAGACGGGCGGTTATCCTGCGGTGGAGTGAATGTTGGTGCACCTTCTGGCGCCGTAAGGGCTCTTTCAATGTTGAGTGCCTTTGGAATGAGTTGATCGTATGATGTGATGCATTGCATTTTCAAGTAAAACGCCAAGTTTTTATCAAGGTTGGCTATAATGGTGCAAACTTGTTGTTCTTTTGGCATAGTCCACTTGCTTTGATTGGCCTTGGATCGCCATCTTTGCAAGAAGGATGCGAATAACTCTCCTTTTTCTTGTTTGAGTGCAGATAGTTCTTCTATACTGACATCCACACCCATATTAAAAGCGTAATTTTTAGGGAAAGCATCCACTATTTCCTCAAATGTTTTAATGCTCGTGGGTAGGCGAGAAAACCATTCCATAGCTGGACCAGTCAGGCTTCGGGGGAAGAGCTGCATTAGATATGTGTCATCATATGCGACTTCCATGCAGTGCACTTGAAATTCCCTGACGTTGTTTTCAGGGTTGCCCATTCCATTGTATTTATCAAATTTGGGGATCTCGAATCCCTTTGGGAACAGTACCATGGTGAGACTTCTATCGAACGGATAAGGGCACAAGTTGCCTAGTGTCCTTGTGGTTTTTCCTGCTTGCAAGTCCAATACCTGCTGCAAGAGCAGTTTGGTTTGTGTTGCGACATCTTTGCTTGGATCGGGGGGTGGGATGAATGAGTTGTAAGGAATTTGGGGAGTGTGTGTGGTGGGAGGAGTACTAGTGGGTGTTTGCTGCAAGCTTGGATATGCGTTTAAGGCTTGTTTGTAAGCTTGCATTTGTGCCAACTATGCCTGTTGTTGATATTGCTGTTGTTGTTCCAATAACGCTTGCTCTTGGTCCATCTGTTGTTGTTCCCATGAAGCCTGCTGTTGGTCAAGCTGTTGTCGAGCTAGCAACACTTGTTGTTGATCTAGCTGCTGTTGCACCAACAATGCTTGTTGTTGGTCGAGCTACTGTTGTGCCAATAAAGCTTGTTGTTTAGCTTGTTGTTGTGCTTGAAAGTCTTGCAGGGCTTGTTGGTAGGCTTGTAGGTGGATCTCTTGCAATTGCGCTTGGTATTGAGCTTGTGCTTGTTGTTGGGCTTGAGCTTGGGCTTGCGCTTAGGCTTGAGCTTGCGCTTGGGCTTGGGCTTGGGTTTGAGCTTGCTGCTTTTGCTATAGTACTCTTTGTTGGTTGGCCTTTTGGAGGGTTTGGATTAGAGTGGTGAATGAATTTGTTGTGTTGGCTTTCAGTGGGATTGGTGGTGGAACAGGAATCATGCCAACTGTCATGGTGAGTGGAGGGATTGTGGTGGTGATTGTGATTTGGGTTGTCAGAGGGGTGTTTGAGATGATTAGTCCTTGAGGAGGCATGCTTTGGGAGATTTGAGGACCAATAGATGCATTAACCGTGGTGACAAGAATAGTTGCGATTTGTTGTGAGGATACGGGCAAAAGGAGCGGGTTCAAAGAGGTGGTCGGATTGCTTGGATTGGCAAAATTTTCGATGGGTAAAGGTGGAAGACCTATTCCAAGAAGTGATGCGGATGCAAAAGGAAGCGGGGGAAGGGATGATGCACCAATTTTGAAAGAGAAAGGATTGATAGCTTCCGTCATTCCAAACAAGCCAACTTCCTCATGCGATGGGGCAGTTGGTATGTTCAATTGATAGGCTGGTGTGGCGTGAAATGAGGATGAACCAGCGAGATTATGAAATGTGAGTGGGATGTATGGGTGAGATGGGTTTTCCGGAATAGATGTAGCCGGTGTGGGGGTGATGATTGCTTATTTATTAGCCACAAGGTGGTGTTTTTGCAATTCTTGGAACATGGCACTCCCCTTGTTCACATTCGGGGAGGTTGGTGTGATGACCGATGTGGTGCAAGGTTCTTCTTGGTTGATGTTGGACAATGGAGATGCATCTATACTAGTGCTTGTGTTAAGGTCAGGAGGGGGTATGACCCCTCCTCTTGCTATCGTATTTAGGTATTTGAACATAGCACTAACAATTTTGTGGTTCTCTGGATTTTGAACCATTTCCATGATTTCATTTGGTGTCATCCCCATGTCTTCATTTGTGCTGTCCTCTTGATGACTCTCCTCTTGAGGATTTTGTGATGATAAGGGAGAGTTGCTTGGGGGATTGCTTGATCCTGCTAGGTTCACTTTGGTATTTAGATGACTCATGTCCATAGAAGCTGATATTTCTCTGATATTCTCCATGTCCTTCTTGTGTTGAGATCTTGTTTGGACCATAAAAAATAGGGATTTGTTCGATCCTAATTCTTTAGGTCTAAAAGAGATGAACTAGGGAAGCTAAAAGATCAAAGATGGTGATAATGGTGATGGGTTAAAATGGGTTAAAATGGATGGGATGAGTGAGTGAAACCTTTGGAGAAATTTTGAAAGTATGTGCTAAATTTTGTAAGGGATTTTGATTTGATTGATTGTGATAATTTGACTAGATGCGTTAAGTCAAACAAGATTGTCGTGAAGTTGTTTTCCCTAGGAAGTTGTGTTATCCTAAGGGAACTTGCACAAAATGGATGAATTGACAAAGTGTATTATGCCAATGTTTTTGAGAACTAATAGACTTTAAGAAGTTGTGTTATCTCAAAGAAAATTTGTCCAATGGTTTAAGAGTATGTTGGCTAAGTGTGTTAAGCCAAGATATGATGATGTTGATTTAGCCCTCTAAGTTTAGCGTGATGATTGATTCTAGAGTTCTCAAAAGGTTTGATGATGAAATGAGACTTGATTTGATGGAGGAATGGATGAGAATGACAACTTTGATCTTGAAACTTAAACTAGATGTGACTCTCTCTACAAAACCTCGGTATTGAAGAACATGCTAGACTTCCTATGGGAGAAATGCAAACTTTTGAAAAAGTTCAGGATTTTGTTGACAATAAAATGCATATAATGCGGGATTGTTCCTTGAGGCTTTTTTGTAGAAATTGTATACAAGTCTCTCCCTTACTTCAAAGAGCATCTCAAGGCGTTGCTCATGGATTTTTAGACTCACTTTCTTGAACTTTGGCTTTGGGATTTTAATCTTGTGGGAAATCATTGGAAACAACACATGTGTAATTCAATTTGTCTCTTTATCTTGGTTAAATGAGGTTCTTTTTATCCAAGACACTTACTTGCTTACGTTTTCAAACTATATGTCTAGTGTCCCATTTTCTTTCTCATCCCACAAGGTCCCTTGTGTGGAAATCGAGGAAAATAAGGCAAAAGTTTCCTTATGTTTATCCTTATTGGAAACAAATGATGGTAGAACTTGTACACTTAGAAACCTCTAAGAATGTGATTCCTAGGGAAAGCAAGAGTGGGCAAGTTCGTCAATAGGTATTTGTTTCCCACAAGGTGTTTGAAATTTCAAGGTTTTTTTGTGTATGTTTGTTTTTCAAAATGTTTTCAAGATCAAGCAATGTGTTTTTTCCCAAGCACTTTTTACACTCCTAGGTTGATGAGGCAATACCTTGTTGGGTTCCCACTTGGATAAATCTAGCTGCACATATCTTGTGCGAATGGCTAAATGTTTGACCACACTGGCTCCCCTCCACGACACTCACTTATTCGGGTCAGCCAAGCATTAGTACCCATGAATCTCCCATGGCATACCTTCCATTTCCACAACAAGACCGCATGTTACGTGGGGTGGCTTCAAAGGACATAACCTTTTGCACCAACAAGATAGACAAGGTTTTGGCCTTTTTCTAAACAAGGGGTTCTAATTCGGGCATTCCATTCGTGGGGGATTATCCAACATCGGCGAGAGTCCATTGCTGTCCATCTCGTCAGAATAATCCTCGTGATATTGGCCTTTGTTCCAATATCCACACTTATATCCCGGGTGGAAGTCGCTTGGCTTTAGTGTGTTCCCGGTTGGGTCGTTCCCTTGGGTGATTACTTTTTCCCACAAGGCAGGCCCTCTAAGATAAACAAAAGCGAGCTAACATATCCCGTCGTTCACACAACCCTTGTTGAAAAACAAAGGGGAGAACCTCCACAATATATCGTGTTCACACTCGCATGTTTTGTTCAATTTTAAGTGCCCAAATCAAAATGTGGAGGCAATATTTTTGACAAGTTAATATCACTAAAATGCTTTTGATTCTCAAGATCGCTATAAAGCGTGAGAGAAGCGAATATGCATTTTAATGATGTTAATTTGTTAAAAAGTTTGCAAAACATAAAAGACACTTGTTCATTTTAACCTTCAAAGCAATGATGAGTTCATTTTAGGAGCACCAATTGAAATGTGAAGTTTGCCTTGTTCAATTTTAAGTCCAAATCAAAATCTAGTAAATGTCTAAAAATTCTTTTTAGCGCCTTGGCAACTTTAAAAAACAAAGTTTGTTTGTTCTTTTAAAATCCCAATGAAAATTTAGTAATCTAAGGTCAAAGATTTTTAACAAATTTTCTCAAGAAGTGTTAAAGAACACTTAAGTGTTGAGGAACACTTTGCACAAAATGAACATGATATAAAAGAAAATTTGAACGTTTTTTAAAGCCCAAAGTGAAATTATTTTTCCTAAGGCCAAAGATTTTAACAAATTTTCTAAAGAAGTGTTAAAGAACACTTTTAGTGTTTAAAAACACTTTGGGTTTGTGAAGATAACATCATGGTGAACTTCTCCTTTTGCCTCCATCCTGCAAAATAACAGAAAAACAGAGAGTAAAAGAAAAGAAATATAGCAAATCAGATTAATATTAAAAAAAATTATTCAAATTTTAAAAACCAGACTGATCCCACGACAGAGTTTAGCAAGTGTAGTGCTCCTTAACGGGTATGGTTTTGCTTAAAAAACATAGGCGGTGCTATACAACACCGCACGGCTGACTGTATGCGGTGCTCTGCAGAAACAGAGACCACGGGTGCGGTGGAGTTTGGAAGCGATGGTTTTCGGCAAAATTTCAAATTTGATGCGCGGGAAGCAGTTGTGGTGCTATATGGTGCCACGGGCTTCAGGAGGTGCGGTGCAATACAGCGTCACGTATGAGTCCGCGGTGCAATACAGTGCCGTGTGTCTGGTCTGTGGTGCAGTTTCCTGTATATGAACAAAAAATGTAAAAATAACACGGAATTTTGAAAGAAAAACGTGTCAAATGTGATGCTGCCCTCCTTCTAGTGCCAAAATGTGAACCCCTAAACCTGCAAATGCACCAAGAAGTCAAACATTGTTAGTGTTAGATCAAAATGCATGTAAATATTTGAAGGATTCCCCATGAAATCCACTTATTAAGCTAAAATTAGGAAAATGAAGAACATGAAGCAAGAAACTTGAATTAAATCCTAATTAAGCAAATAAGTTAAAGATCTTATGGGGGAATTGGTGCCAATGATATGTTGCAATTGGCCCTTTCCCAATTCCTATGGTTGCAATGTGGATTGATGAAGAAATGGTCAAATCTCCAAAAAGATTCGAGCATAACCTTGGTGCAAATGTGAAAATGATAGGAATGTATGGATGAAGATAGCAAAATCAGTTCTCACTTGAAGAGAGTAACTTTGCATATGAGTTGTGGATGAAGATTGAGGAGAAGAGTCCCCAATTTATAGATTCAAATCTTGGAAGAGATAGTGAAAATAAGCAATGTGGGACAAAAGATAGTCCAATGGCATTGTGCCACTTGTCCAAATGTGATTGGATGAGGAATGTGCAAGTTTTGGCCAATGTGCCAATAAATGCAATTAGGTGGCATTTCAAACTTGAGAAATGACATGTTGAAGAGGGAAAAGGAATGAAGTTAATGTCACTTGGCTCAAGGTCAAGGAAATGTAAGAGGCTTTTAATGCCTTGTTGGAAGGACCAAGTCCACTTGGACTTTTTGAATTCAAATAAGGAATATTCCCTTTTTGATGCTTTGTGAGGGAAAATAGGAGAATTAATAAATCAAAGTAATTGATTTATTGTGCAAGTTGTATTCTCTAGAGAATTTTAGTAAGAAGGATTAACTTAATCAAGGATTTGATTAACTTAATGAAGAATTAGGTGATGTGACGATTTAGACTTAGATTTATGAATTGATTTAAGTCAGAAATTGAGAGAAAATGATTCATTAAATAAATGATTTGATTTATTTAATAAAGAAGAAATGTGTTAGATTAAATCAAATAAGGTTTAATTTATTTAATTTAATAGGAGGACTTTTAGAGATTTTAATTAAATAAAATGATTTATTTAATTAAATAGCAATGTAGGATTAATTAAATTAAACTGATTAATTTAATCAAAGGAGGTGATAGACTTAATCCAATAAATAGTAATTTATTGAATTAAATGATAGAAAGTGATGAAATGCTGAGAATTTGATCTGAGAGGAAACGTTGTTAGTAATCGGGATCAGGTGTGCCAAAACGAATTTGTTCATTTTCCATGTCTACAAGAATAAACAAGGCTCAAATATAGAAAATATTTTCCTGGATGCTGCCATGTGGTGTGATGTCTTGGAATCAAGAAGCCACTTGTGTGATGTGTTGTTTGCAGAAGCCAAGAGTTCCATACCATTATTCTTATTTCTTCCTAAATATGAAAATGATGTGGATGGAGAAAAAGAACCACCTATCCTAGATTGTAGGAAATTGATTTCTTTTTTGAATAAGATGACTCAAGCTATCAATTTTCCTTTTATAATATTGGTGTTCTTCATGCCTAGTCTCTTACAATAAGTACATTTGGGCCTCTCCTTACTAGTTTTCCCTTTTGATGAGGGAGATGAATCTGATGGAGTCTCTAATTTTGATCCATTAGCTCAAGATCCTTAGTTTTTTTCTTTCCCTTAGATGATTGCAGAGAAACTAATGCTTGAATTTTTGAAGAGGTGATAACATCCATAGGTATTAACTTAGATTGTTCTCATGTGAGTGTATTGTAAAACTAATCAAACAAAGGAATTACATGTTTTTTTCCAAGAGCATCTAGTATCAAGAATATTCCAACACTACATGAATCATTTTGTGAGGAGCTTGCATGGTTTCTCTTCTCCTATTAGTTTTGGGAGGAAGCATTTCCTCACATGGAGTTCATTACTTCTCATTTTTTGGGGGGTCACATGACCTTCTCTCTTTTCTCTCCCATGGGGGGAGCATTTACTATACTTATGTGATAAAATTAGTCCTTGGGGGCCATCATGAGTCCTTATTAGAGATATGTATCCATTCCAATAGAGCTGAGGTGAATACAGGCCAAAAATAGGTGAAACAAATTATTGAAACCCTGCAAAATCAGTTGAAACAACCTTCCAATAGTGAACAAAATATGAGAATAATAGTATGAATATCAATGTACAAATGAAGTGTGTTTAATACAATAAAAACCTTGCATATATAGGAAAGTTAGATGAGGTGAGAAGGTAGGAGACAATGACTAAATACCCCTCCATATGTGTAACACTTGTGAGCTCACTTGATAAGTGTGCGAGAAAGTGGCAAGTGTGCATGCAATAGGTGTCTAAAGTGACGAGGAAACATGTATGCATACTATGAAGTGATACCAATATTATGAAATAGCATAAGTAAACTTAAGCTAGGTGTGAGTAGGTCAATCCTAGAAAGGTGATTAGCTTATTAAGTGAATAATGACTCTATTTAGACTACAAATTGCATCCTTTGTAAATGGGGTATGTGATACCTTTGTATTTATTGAATGATTGTACTTTGATACAATTTTTGAAGTGGTTTATGATTCATGTATGCTTAGGATGAAACATTTTAAATAAAATTATTTATTGGTATCATTTGGTATTTTTCCACACCTCGTCTTTTGAAGTTATTGACATGTTTATAAGGCAAATAATAATAATTATATAAGTTTGGATTAAATTGTTTGATGAGACAATCATGTTTATGGATATGCTTATGTGTTGGATTGTATTTTATTATCAAAATGGATTTTTGATCCATCGTTTACTCATGTATTTACATTGGTATCAAACGTGCATCTAGTGTTTTGTAGTGCTTTCATCATGTTGTGTTTTGTGGTCATTTTCCTTGTGTTAAGGAGATAGTGTTTCTTATTTCCTTGTTCCTTTTGGAAATTATAAATGTCAAGATTCTCTCATGTGGACAATTTTGTGTCCCAAATCCCTTGATTATTTACCTTTAACCATTTTGTAACAAAAGGAATATAATCAATGTCAAATTTTCAATAAGAGAAACAATTTCACCAAAATCAACATCCACAACTTGGGAGTAGCCTTTGGAAACCAAGCATGCATTATATATTTTAAACTATTCATTTTCCCTAAATTTCTTCTTAAAAACCCACTTGCAACAAATAGATTTTTTTACCTCAAAAAGCTTAGCTAGGTATGAAGACTCACATCTATCCAAGGAAATCATCTCATCCTACATGGCATCAATCTAAGATTCATTCTACTTCAAAGAAAGATCTTACTTTATGAATCTATGTTTATCTTCAGTAGATGATAAAGAAAATACACAAAAAAACTGGTGGGCTATACATGTCAAATAGTTTCTATTGCCTTGTGAAACTTCTCAAGGGTGTAGTAAGAGTCTATTTTTCTTATTCATCTAAATTCTCTAAATTTGAACCTTCTTCTTTCTCTACATCCTCTTGTCCAACATATTATTCTTCTACCTCTTAATCTTCCTACTTCTCTATTTTGGTGTCAAATGCACAATTTTATTTAATTTTCTTTTGGTTGTACCCGATCAAAATTAACTCTATGTTATTTAAAAATCACATCTCCCGAATACATTATTTTCAAATTTAGATAATTCAAAATATTGCGACCCTTAGAAGCATATACTTTTGTAGATTTGAAATCTAACATAGACCATTTTTATTTAGGAATGTTAATAAAATCCTTACACATTAAAAATTTGATGTGTGAAGTATGAAGTTTCTAACCTATCCATGTGATCCATACAATATTTTATCAACCAAAGATAAACATGGAGATATATTAATAAAACAACAATGAATACTTATATCCTCGACTCAAAAATATTAATCCAATTATACCTATTGAGCATATTTCTAACTTTATCCATTAATGCCATATTCATCTTCTTTGTCATGCCCTTTTATATTGCATATAAAAAATAATTTTCTAACCTTACAAGACCTACATGTCCACATAAGTCATAAAATTATCTAAAATAAAATTCCAATCACTAGTAGAATTTGGCAAATAAATGATTACGTGACTAACACTAGTAGAATTTGACAAATAAATGACTAATTTGGTCATTTATAAGTGACTAATTTGGTCATCGTGTAAAATCACAACTAAATGACTAAATAAATGACTAATATTAGACAAATAAAAATGACTAAATATCAAGATTAATATTGTACAATGATTAATACCTATTTCTAAAATATAATTATAATTGTTTAATTTGGGTAAAACAAGTTTATATACAAATAAATAACAATTAAAAAATAAATATGAAAGTAAATTATATACATAGTAAATTTGAATAAATATATATGAATTGTTTTCATGTATATTTGTAATGATAAAAACTTTTGATTTCTTAAAATCTTATTATAAATTTTAATATTAGCATTTTAATGTCTATATATACAAATTGGATCTTCTAGTTGATTTATATTCTACCTAATTTAATACTTATTGGAAAATGAGTTATCCATAATTTGTAAATTTAAATTAATATTTTTAAATATAAATTTATAATATTTAATAGTCTATGTCATACAAATATGCTGTATAATTTGAATAAGTATGTTTAATTATGAATGTCTATTTTTTTAAAATGATTTTTTACCCATATTACAATATATTTCTTACATAAAATCATTTTCAAGAATACACTTCCAAAAATAAAAATCATCTCCTTTAAAATATCTAATGTGAGTTGAATGACTAAAATGAATTAAATGTAACTTAACTAAAATAAGATAGCAGAGACTAAAATTATACATGTGTTAATAGAAGTGAGTTAGTTTTGGTTGTGTACCTTTAAATAGGGGACAAGTGAATTTTATCTAGTACTTTTACAAGTTTGGGTTTTGGCATTGGCCTCACTACTGACCTTACTTTAAATTTGTTCACAAGTCTTGGTATTGGCTTTACAAACATTGAAAGCTTTCTTTGATCTAGCGAGGCTTTTGCATTGGAGTCTTTGAAGTAAGTGTTTTTTGCAAACTTGTAGGACGTGGCATTATTCACTTTTGAAGCTCATCATTTCTAACTTCGCTAGAAATTATCGAAGGAGCCTTTTTCTTATTGCTTTGCACACCATTTGTCATTACTGCATTGTCAATACTGTGTTGCAAAGAACCAAATAACAGGCCTACCAGATCCAGATCATATCTTACTCATTTCATTTCTTGGATCAAATAATTGTAATGAATTTGCACTTGGTGTTTTTGTTTGTGTTCCCACCTTCAAAGAAAATTGTCTAGGTGGCTTTACTACACCTTTAACATCCATCATAGAGTGCATTTTCTTTTTGAATATTGTGGGTTTCTTCAATGATCTAGAATGTTTCAAAAAATTCTACTTTTGTTGGTCCTTATTTGTACCAAGAAAAGAAAATATCCTTTCAAACATTTATAAACTTGCAAAAACAAAAATTGAAATCTTCGCAATACATTGAGACCTTTTTCACACAAACAATATCATTTGATAAAGACCCTACCATTTTTATGAATGCAAAAAATAGACCCAAATTTTCTCTTAATGACCTTCCACACCTCTTCAGCGTACCCATTGCACACCAAGATGCTATTGCTAGTTTTAGTTTAAACATATTTAAGTTATATTTTTTATTTTACATTATCTCAAATTAAGACAATAAAAATTAAACATATTTAAGTTATTTTTTAAATTTTATATTGTCTTAATAGAAAAAACAACTTTTCCCTAAAAATATAATTACTTTTCCCACACTTTTTCCCTAAAATTAAAATGAAACTGATGTTTTTTCCCATCTTTTTGATGGCTCTGAGTTGGCTCTCACATCTGCTGCTATAGCCGCGACGTCACACTCGGATGCAGGTTCTTCTGGCGGGAAATATTACAATGGGTGTGGCAGGAATTGATTATTGCATTTGATATTTAATGATCAACATTTGTAGAAAATGTTATGCCCTAGCTACCATTTTTTTCAACCCATGGGTCATCTGCAAACAAACAGGTAATAGTCTATTAATAGTCTATTTTCATTGTTTATCTCAATAGAATCGATACAATTAGTATTCTCAAACTAATTTTCCACCTACTGATGACAACTATAAAGTCATTCCTAATTATTTCATTATATGGTGGTTTGACTGTAAATACATAAGCAATTTAGTTATGAGAATGGTGATTTTAAATAAGAAGCTTCAAATTTTTCATATTTGTTTTCAAGTATGTTTTTGATATCACAGTAGACAAGATGAAAAAGATCTGAAATTTTACATAGAACATAGGTGAATGTATAGGTGAATGTAAAGATAGAGATACCAGGAATTCAAAAGGTTATGGGTTTTGTGTCTGCCAGGTGAGCCTTTCTGCATGCTGATATTTTTGTAAATTCTAAATAAATTTGATTTGAAATGGCATTTTCAGTACTCTGATACAAGCATCATCATTTCTTGTTATATTCAAGATGCTAATTACTTTTATCAAAAATATTAGGATCCAGCTGTGACAGACATTGCATGTGCTTCCCTAAATTGGGAGATAAAACTTTGACTATTCGTCGTGCTACAACTAGGTATAGATATGCATGAGGATATAATATAATTGAATATATATTATTTGTTTTTAATCTGTACTTCCGAAAATCTAACTGAGGCCATCTTATTTCCTTCTCATAACAGTGGTCAACCAAAACCAGACCAATAGAATGTCTTAGCTCAGGCTCAACAACACATAGCTTTACAGGTAAGACTGGGGAATCATCTTTATAGTGAGAAAATAGACTTGGATTCCTTTTCTATTGTGATTCTATGTTTCTTATTCATGTATGGTAAGCAAAACATTCTTTTGACAAACACCCTATCGTGTCCATCACATTTATTAGTTTTCTTTGGGAAAGAAAGATTACTTGAAAATGGTAGTAAGAACATCCCTTAGCTGTTTCCATCAGTGGAGACCTAAGTCACAGGGTTCACTAAATTTAATCCACGAAGTTTGAAATTTAGAGAACTTAAAAAAACCTTAAAAAATTGTTTCAATCTGCCCAAAAATTCTTTCGGATAAAGGGCTAAGGGTTTTTGATTAATTATTTTTTCAGTTTTTTGGATTTTTCCCTTGAAAACAATACTTGCGACATATATTTCTTCTACTATTATTTTGTGGGTATGCAAGTCCTTTCCAGTATTGTGGACAATTGGTTTTTGAATGAGCTTGTAAAAGCTATGTCCAAGTTCGAGTCTCCTATGCACAACCTAAAAGAGTTGTCCTAAAATGGTGGATGTGTAAACTTAATCCCTACTAGCAAAGCAATTAGTAGGTTTACAAAAGAAAAAATAAAGATATGTTTCACTCTTTTGTTTTTTGATCTTAAATTTGATTTGAATCTATATTTTACATGCAAAGAATACATTCTATAAATCTTTTGCTCATTGATACAAGTACTTAATAACTCATCCAGGTATTGATCAGGCGTTACATCTATAGGTACAATCCAAATATGCTCTTTTGAGGTTTGATTTTTGAAAATGCATTCTTCAGACATTAAAAAAACCCTCACTAGGCTCAAATTCCATCTTCCCAACAATCCACTTGAAAATGCACTCAACAGACATAAGACCTCACTATGTTAATAATCTGTTTTCCCAACATTCCAACACTTTCTCATTTGTATAAATGCACACATAGAAGTGATCTTGCAATCAGTTGTACTAGTGAATTCAGAACCATAGGGAAAAAGAGAAGATTTCAGAACAAGATTTGTGTGCCTCTCAATCGAACAAAAATACACTTTTCTTTTAAACCTGTTTGTTAATTGCTTTCTCCATTTTGAAGTGCAACAACAAACCTAAGAATAAAAAATAGCATGCCAAGCATCAGGCATAAAATTCATTCATTCCAATTCTATAATTTCTAATAAAACAACAAGTACGCTTCACTTCCAAGAACATCTGATAAGGATGACTTGCTCACATGTGCATCACTGATGCAATACCATCTACTTTGATTTGTAAAATCATCATTAGCAATATGATGCAGAACATCATACCAAAACCATAAACAACCTCATTTCATTAGGGAATTTCAATCCCCAATTGAATCAGGAGAAGATCAAATTATAACTTTACATCAAAATCAAAACTCATTCACCATCTTTACAAAACTCATGAAGTTCTCAAGCTCAGCAAATTACATAATTTGTACACCAATCAATCACCAATATACTCATCCTCCAAGGAAACAAGACAACTGATGCAGAGCATCTACAAAATTCAGGGGTACTCATGACCCAAACCACAATTTGAGAAGATTAGTTAACAGTTCACCAAAAACTCACTTAAACTTTCAACAAAAACTCTTCATTTTCACTTGAAATTCACAAGGCTACCAAACACCAAATCACCAAATCAGTATTCCAGATTCTCATCAACCTTAATACACCTTTAACATCATCCTTTAGGCAGTTTCAAAACAAAAACATTCACTCATACCACTGTTTGTACAGATTCACACTTTCTTGCAATCAAAACACAAAATTGCTAGTAATAGCCCAACTGGACTAAAATGGGTATATTTCACAAACCACATTGATTATCCACATAAAAATCACCTTTTCAAGGACCCATTATTGAATAATTTAACATATCAAAAATTAAGGTATAATTGTTTTGGAAGGATCAACCTTAAAAATGACTGTCCTGCTGCTACAAGGCTTAATTTACCAGAAATTTGTCGTAAATTGACCATAACTTTCATAAAACATATCCAAACCATGATATAAAACCTGTTTGGGATACCCATTATTGAGCTATATAACATATATAAAACTTAGGAGTGGTTGTTTCAGAACAACACCTTCAAAAAACTACTGTTACGCTTGCATAAAGGTCAAATTAGGCTTGCACACATAGGGGTTTATTGAATCTTTACACTCCTGACCCCAAAAATCCTTACCAAGGGCTAAGATACATCAAATATGGTCTGTACATACTTAATAAACCATTTACCACTCCATTCCAAGGTCTTTTATTCAAACCTTAACTTCTAGCCATGAATTCATGCTCCAAAAATGATGAAAAATCACTAGGACAACAACAAACTCATACACCATACCTTTCCCTGCACATATAAATATATCTATATTGAAAATACATTAAAGAAACTCCATTGCACTGACTATCTAACCTTACATTGGTGGAATGGCCATTAGTGCCTTAAGAGACTCTCAAACCCCTCCTTGAATGAACTCTACGCGGGACTCAGGAAACTGTCTTTGCTTCTCTTAATTCCTTAAGGGCTAACTTTCAAACTACTTGAATGTAACTAACACCTTTCCAACTGATATCACACAAAATAAACCATCAATACAAAGTAAGATATAAAAGAAAGAATACTGCAAACTCAGAAACAAAGGTTTTATTTCCAATTTTTGTTTTCAAGAATACAAGAAATCTGCTTTTCCTCGCCTCTCCAAGCTTTTTTATAAAAGTTTCCTACTTGGTAACTTACTGTCCAACTTCCATTTGGTTCAAACTACCACATGAATCTTAATCTTCTTGCCTTATGCACTTTTGTTTGCATAATTACATTATACCAACTTTAGCAATATTTGAAAATCTACTTAAGTGACCACCTAGTGACTTAGTACATGACTTTAATACATTCAAATTGATCAGTACATAGCCCTGACACTTAATTTTAGATTTGAACACACACATTTGACAAATTATCATTTTGAAGGCATTTACATGATCTGGATGCTCCTACACCAACAACTAAACCATGCATCACTGTTATTAGCCCAATACCAAACCATCAAACCATTGTATACAACATAATTTTAACTGAAAAGAACCTTGTCACACTCACAATGCACTGTATTATCAAAGTCTTCCATTTTAGTAGTCTAACATGCACCAATTCGCTCATTGTTCCACTTGGCTTACAAGGCACATCAACAACAATGCACACCTTTCTGCTATAACTAGTTATCAGTCCTTCAAGACATCAATTTAATCATGTTTTAAAATAAATAACCCACACAAATCTATCCATTTCAAACTTACTGTTCTTTCCACAGTCAAGTCATCATTCATGCACATATTATTATCTTTGCTCACAACTCCAAAAACATCAAATCTATCTCCTAGACCCTATCCAAACATGGAGTCATATGTAACAACATCAACAAAGCAATTTCCAAATGTTTACAACCTTTCCTTTCACTATTCCAACAGATTCACTATTTTGAGCAATCAAACTAGCATACTCTGAGTAGGTCAATAAACCCTTAAATCGGGTGAATACTTTTCATTCATTTTGTATATCCACATTCCCAATGTACATTTAGGAGCCTTTTTTAACACATCATAACATATCAAAAGTTCTCAGTCGTTTGTCATAAAGAAATTACCAGATTCTTGAATTGTTCATTGGAAAGGGCTACTAATTTAGGCTTAAATTACCAATAAAGTGCTCACAGTTTATCACCAAAATACAAAAGGACTGAAAAAAGTCATTCATCATGTCACAAAACTGAAGATTCAAACATTTTTAGCGACAGAAAGGCTCCATAAATCACTGTTCCAAAAAAACCCCTTATTTTATGCACAAATCAAGCCCTACAAAGGAGGGTTTGTTGAATAAGGTACTTACAAACCTTAAATACTCCTATCACCACCACAAACACCATGGAAAAATCATGCATAAGCTTTATAAACTCATCACCCACCTTCATGCATGCCTTTATATCGATTGCCACCTTGGAGCCATTCACTTCTATTGGGAAAACTCTGTTTTTCTTCTGAAACAACAACATACAACCCAAAATCTCACCTTCCCCTGTACATTAAGCACACATTCTAATTGAAACAATTAAAAATAATCCATTCCACCAATCTAACTAGTCCTACATCGGTGGAATGGCCAACTTTCCTTTAGAGGACTCTCAAAATCCTATTTGAGGGTTGCAGACCGAACCTCACTAAATGCACTCAAACTGATGATATTTTTGGTGGATTCCATCCTAATTGGATTTAAATGAAATATTACTCTTTGCTATATAAAAAACTAAGATTTACAGTCCTAAACTACTACACCAATCATACAAGTGAATGAAATCAAGAAAAAACTCAAAAAATTATTGAAACATGGTACTTTTATTGATCTCAGATCTTCAAGATTACAAAACCTGTTGTTTTCCTCGCTTTCACAAATGATTTATAGATGTTTCAAACAGTTAAGGAAACTTCCTTTTGAAATCCAACAACCTATCCCTTGATATTCTTGCTCTTTTTCACATATTTGACAATATCACAAGTTTTGTATTTTCTCATCTCTTTGACTACCTTAAACCTATTACACGGCTTTAATGTATTCAAATTAGTCTTTACATAGCCTTGACACATCATTTTAGGACTGAACACACAAATTTGACAAATTATCCTTTTGAAGGCATTTCATGATCAAGGTGCTCCTGCACCACAATATCTTGTTGCTTTTCATCTTGAGGACCTCTCACATAAGCAACATAGTAACCATCTCTCATACTACCCAAATATTTAAGCTACCACATTTTGCATACATTTTTAGAAGAGAATTTGTCACAACAAAATTAGAATCATATCCACTTCTTATTATATGTTCATGAATCTCCATACCCCATTTCTTATTTCTTTTAAATGCTATTTATCTAGTGGTTTACATAACTTGTCTATATTTATAAGTCAGACAACTTGTAAAATGTATAATTGTTGGCATGGGAATGAAATTGGATTATTGTTGATGTTTTTTATTCTCATGGACAGATATTGAAGCACTTGCATGGGCGATAAAGCTTGTTTGGATAGGACCTAAAGACTTTTGAAAAGACGGGCAAGGAACTCGGAGTTTGCTGCAACAAATTTGAAGTCAACGAAGCCCTCTGCAATGAATTTAGAGGTAATTCAAAACCCTCATTGCCGAAAGTAAGTTGATAGGAAAAATAGGCATATTCCATTCTTAGTAGGTAAACTTCAAATGAATGTAAGATATATCTCAGAACAATGACTCATTATATCCTCTTCTTTTTGTTATGGTCTGTACTAAAAGTGACTACTTTCAACAATGTTTTGGTATCTCTATTTTCAGATTTATGTTTTTTTCTTTAATTCAAAAACTAAATTAATACTAGAATGTACAATATTACAGATGGATCAGCGCCAAAGGTTGACTACTGATCAATATCATGCATATGATGAGAGAGTAGTTGATGAGAGGGACATTGACAAATATCCATGTCCATGTAAAAATTGTCTTGGTGGAAAGGTGAAAAAAATAAATATGATTTATTGACATATGATAAGATATGGGCATAGTGGTATAAGCCCTTGGGCTTACAATTATTATGAAGATATGATAGAATTGCAGACTGTGAGAGATGAAAAGGAAAAAAACATAGATGAAGTGGCACCAAACATAGGTGAAGAGGCAGAAATGTTTGACGAAGGGTTTGAAGTTGATAGAATGTTGAATGAGGGTCTAAACGATGATTGGGCCAAGTCAATGGAGGATTCTTTAAAGCCTCTGTATGCTAATTTCAAGTTATGTCATTTGACAACAATCCTTCAAATTATTAACTTGCAAGTGGTACATGGTTGGACAAATGAGAGTGTAGATCAGTTATTGGCATTATTAAGTTCATTGTTACTAGCTGACTCCACATTTCGAACAAAGTGAAGTCAATGTAAAATGAAAATCAATAAGCTCAGCTTGGGGTATGAGAACATCCACACATGTGTGAATGGTTGTGTATTATTTCGTAAAAATATTGCAAATGAGAGTGAATGCCCAAAATGTCATGAAGTGAGGTATAGACAAGGGTTGAAATCAGTTGTGGTTCCTAGAAAGGTTCTTCAACACTTTCTGATAATCCCACAATTACTCCGAATGTATAGGTGCAAAGACATTGCTGAAGTTATGTAATGGCATGCCAAAAATAAGAGCACTGATGGAAAACAACAACATGTGCTTGATTCTAAGACGTGGATGGAATTTGATAACAAATGGCTTGATTTTTCTCAAGATCCTCGTAATATAAGGTTGGGTTTGGCTCTAGATGGGGTGAACCCATTCTTAGATCAAAGTACTAAATGGTCAACTTGGCCAGTGTTTCTAATAAATTATAACTTGCCTCCATGGTTAGCAACTAAACCATTTTTCTTAATGTTATCATTGATTATACCAAGAAAGAAAAGTGTGACTTCAGATATAATAGATGCTTATCTAGAGTCATTATATGATGAGCTAATGGAATTGTGGAAAGGAATTGAAGCAATTCAATCTTTAAGGGATGGTCATTCAATCAAATTCACTTTAAGAGCTTCCTTATTGTTTACGATTCATGATCTTCCTGCATATGGGACATTGTCTGGTCTCTCTATTCATGGATACCATGGATGTCTTGCTTTCAAGTTTAAGGATTTTGTGAGGCACTGAAGAAGTTTGCGTAAGTGTATTTATTGTGGAAATCGCGCTTACCTTAAAATGGATCATCCATATCATCAACAAAAAGCATGTTTCAATGGTCAAGAAGAGAATCGTGAAGCACCATTGCTAATAACAGGTGATTACATTGTTGAGAATGGACAAAAAAGAATGTCATTTATTGAAAATGATGGGATTGCTGGCAGTAGATATGATCCATGTAATGAAAGCGGTGTAAAACAGTTGTGCATATTGTATAAGTTGCCATACTTTAAGGATATAGCCATTAGGCATACTGTTGACTTTATGCATACTGAGAAAAATATAGCTTATGCTATTATAGAAACTCTTTTTGGTGCTTTTGATACTATTTCATCACGTGAAGACTTTCAAGAAATAAAGATTTGTCGAAATCTTTGGGTTGAAAAATATGATAATGAAAAATATAGAAAACCTAGTGCTCCTTATGTCTGGACAAAGGAACAACGTGCACAATTATTACAGTTGATGTCTCAAACTCGCTTTCCCACTGGATATGTAAGTAGCAGCATCAAAAGCCAAACTGACATTAATAGCTTAAGAGGCCTCAAGACCCATGACTATCATGTCATAATCAAGAATATTTTACCTATTGTGGTAAATATATTGAGTTTGGCAAAGGGGCCAAGATTGGAAATTATAAGGTTGGGCCTAATATTAAAGAGAATGAGTTTACATGTATTAGATCCTTCGAACTTTGATAGTTTGAGGGAGGAGGTTGTTGAAGTCCTTTGTCTATTGGAACAAGAATTTCCACCAACAATATTTAACATTTCTATGCATCTTTTGATACATCTACAATATGAACTAGAGCATTGTGGCCCAGTAAGAATGAGACGGATGTATCCTATAGAATGATATATGAAGGTTTTGAAAGTTTTTGTCCATACTAGGGCAAAACTAGAAGGCAGCATGTCTGACGGATATTCAATGCAAGAGGCCATGGGATTTTGCACATAATATATGAAGGATTTTAAAAATGTCAATCGATGTGTATGGGATGATGATGAAGATGAGAGAGTTGTAGGTGAAGTATTAGAAGGCAATGGATGTCGCTTCAAGCTATCATATCAAGAAAGAAGTGCAATACATGTCTTTATTCTTCAAAACACATCTTCGTTCGATAAGTGGCGCAGGTAAAAAAAATTACACAATAATTTATTTACTCAATTGTATTTACACATTTATATTATTAATCTTACTATTTTTACATCATTATTCTATGTAGAAAATATGAAGAAGAGAATCAAGCTTGGATGCAACATCGACCTCAAAAGTGCAGACGCCATGATTTGATTAGAGGTGATTCTTTTCCAAAATTTGAAGAATGGATTGCTAATGCAATCAATGATTCAAAAGAAGAAGGCCAAGATATAACAACAGAGGAAAGTGAGCTTTCACAACCTCCACATTTATGGACTACGCATTTTAGTGGAATGTGGTCCTATGGTAGTCATTTAAGAGTGGAAGAAAAAGACAAAGGAAAGACAAATTGTGATTGTGTTGTTAGTGTTGAATTTCTTCATGAAATTGAGAAGAAATTTTATGTTGGATTCATCCAAGAAATTATTCAAGTGGATTTTGGTGAAGATAGTCCTATATTATTAAAATGTAAGTGGATCCAACCATCCATATTACAATTTGATGAGTACGGATTTGTATGTACAAATACACGATAATGTTTTTTAGAGACAGATGAGCCGTATGTTTCCCCTCTTCAAATTAACCAATCATTTATAATTGATGATGTAAGAAGCCCATGTTGGTCATATGTCATTCAAACAAAGTCTCGTTCGAAATGGAAATTCATGGAAGTTGTTGATGTAATGCTTGATGGGCAATATGTTAATTTACAAGAAACATTTGAAGAAGTGGATGAAGACAATGAGGGACTGTTTGAAGAAGATATTTTGATTACCAATGAAGAAATTGCAAGAGAGAATGTATTGCATGTCACAAATGAGGATGAGGAAGAAAATCAAGTAGATGCAGACACGAGTGATCAGGATTATGATCTTGCTGGCAATGCAGATGATTATTGATGAGCCCCATTTTATGACCTTTTATTTAAAACTTTTATGTTGTTTTAAGACTATTTCATGTTTTAAGGACATGGACCTTCAGACTAATACCTGTTTCAAAGCATCAATTTTGAACAAAGTTGCTATACGAATGCAATATGAATATGTTTTCATATAAAAATGAGGATGCAATATGAATATGTTTTCATATATAAATGTTGTATGCAATATACATATGTCTTCATATATAAATGAGGATACAATATGAATATGTATACCATCATTTCTTTACTTTTACAATGATCTTTTCTTGACAGCTCCTCTGGATCATTGCTTCCATTGTCATGACAGGATGTTATAAGTCCTTGACCACTGTACTTTAACTCACTGCTATGACTGTTATAATGCTTGTACTATTCTAATGCATTTTTATTACAACAAAACCTTCACTCATTAAGTATGTGATGCAAAGGTAGGGGTTGTTCAAAGTTCTCAATCTATTAGGACACTGGTTTTGTACTCCATCACTTAGACACCCTTGAGACACTACTTGGGTTTTGTGGCTTGGACCTTCTTTAGATTTTGGAAAAACATCTTAGGTTATTATTCACATACAAAAACCTAGGTAGCAACATCACAACAAAAGACCTTTGGAGACCAACTTCAATTCCATATGCTCATCCTTTGTATTTAGGACTGCTCTCATTGATTGGTCAAAACCTCTCTATTTCTTCCACTGTCATTTCACATCGCTATTTTTAACTGTCTCTCAATGTCATTATTCATTGTCTTGACAATTTTATATATCCTTGTGGTCAGGATCATGACTATGAATTGCAACTCATTATTTCAAAACAAAGAACACAAATTGCAGTCCCACAAATACCCTACCCGCACAAGTTTTCATCAGTCAAGATTGCCTTGTGGGAAAGAGTTCTTATGAACAAAACAATTTTTGGAATTCATTTGACACCCTAGAGCTTCCTCCAAATGGTTTCCTTGACAAGCAAGCGACTGTTGTTTTTTGTCAACAACAAGTTACAACCCTTCTGCACATGGTATTTACTAGATTTCTCTAAGGCTTACCACATTATCTCATCTTGACCATCTCTTAGCTCAACATTCCTCTCTTGTAGAACCTAGGAAAGCTGACGCCTGGACCAACATTATATGCGAACCATCCTGAAAAAAATTTGTGCATGCTCTATCTGGTGTTTATGTTTATGGCAAAAACATTTTTTATTTATCTTGCTTTGTAATTTATGTTTTAAATTTTTATAGGATTTCACATGTTTCTTTGAAGCTCTGCTGAAAATTTTGTAGTGATTTAGTCTGCATATTGTTTCTGATGGATTAATCTGACATTGCAAAATTCTCTGAGATACGTGTATGCACTATATAAACAAATAATTCTAAATCAGAGAGCTCTGACACTCACACTCACAGCCGGTCACTTTATGTTTCAAGTGTCACCAGAGGTTGGTCACTCTATAGAAACCCTTACCCTTTATACTAACACAAACCCATATAAACATGTTCAATTTCCATTAAAAAATAACTAATAGTTCTCTATTCAATGTCTAGTGGTAAATGGCTTCATTCAACTGACACTTTTTCCAAATGCTCTATATTATTTATGACAAAATATTTATGTTTGAGGAGATTTCTTTACATTACTCGACTCATGAACATTATATTGTGCATAGGCTCATTCTTGTCCAGTATAGTTACTTTGTTTTTCAAACTCAGAGACCTGAAACTTGATAATTTCTCAAATTTCTTGATTGATTCACAGGCTATAACCTTTTCCCATCTACTTTATCATTAGTTAAGTTGTTCCATGATTTAATGTATATGGTGAATATTCCTTAGGATAACTGCTATATGTAGTGAGGTGTCTCATGATGGTAATTACAGAGGAAACTGCTTTATGTTAATACTAAATGATCATTATTTACTACCATGTGTATGCAAACAAAACCCTGATAAAGTTTTTGTGACAATTTGAGAATAGAAGTTAATCAGAATACTTAACATCAAATCCTCCTTTCATTTTCTTTCAAAGGTTACTCAAAAAATTAACTCTTTTGGTTTTAAAACTTGGATGTTTCATTAGGAAGAGGACTTTGTTTTTCCCAAATTTACTTTATTAATGTCTTAGCATGAATTGAAACCCTTTAAACCTGACTTACTGTAGAAGTTGTGTTTTGTTAGAATGGGAATGGCCACTATTTCAATAAACAAAAAGTGAATTGGATTGTTTCATTTTATCTTGTGTTGTATTGAGTCTGATCCCTGGCAAAGATTTAAATTACACAAGAACAACTGTATGAAAATTATACAGACTGTATCAACACAAGGGATAAGGTCCTAGGTGTGGGCATGTCACTGATAGGTGGGTTGGAAGAAAAGTGTCAATTTGTAAACAAGAAAAATGAAAATTATGACTACGTATTCATGGCATGAACAAAAGTAAGTATAAAATGGAGTAACAAGGGAGAGTATAAATTTTTATCCCTTATATTTTCTCCCATTCATCCCATAGAGATTGAGATATAATTGCTCATTGCCCACAAAGGTCAGATTGTATATTAAACAAAATAATAGAGGAATGAAGCCAAAAGACCAGGAACACCAATTTTATCACTGACCTAATGGTGAATCCACATCCAATGTGAAGGAATCCTCATTCCAATCCCAAGATTTGATGGAAGCACCTTTTTCTATTTGTTAGTGGCATATGCTCCAAATAATTGTACTCTGAATCCCAGATCAAATATTCTATAAAAAAGTAATTAAAATGCAGATATTGTACTTTCTAGAACATATTTTTTTAAATCTATATTGAAAAGTGAATTCTAACAAATTTGTCATTACAATTACTTTTTGCAGAATTGTCTGTCCATCGATGAGCTACTTACTTTGGAATATAAATGAATGAAGTAATATCCATTTGGTGCACACTGTGGCCACTCCTTCACCAAGCCTTCCACTGCATGAAGCTTGACTTGCCAAAATACTTGTAGCATCAATTGCCTTTTACACCAATTTCAAGGAGTAGAAACTTAATTCATAGCTACATAAAACTATTTTTAAATGTGAAATGATAAGTATCTCTTACACCAATCATACTAGTGAAAACCATACTCCCCTGTATTTGTACAATGACTTTGAACAAGTAAACACCCGTAAGCAAAATGTGCTACAAAAAAAATACGTTAACCCTGGTTATAGTGGCCAGATTACAAACTATACAGTTCCAATATATCACATACTTAAGAAAGTAGACTGGTTTGTACACTCTTGTCTACTAAGTGTTGTAGGAGATCAATGAACAAACTCCTACAAGAGAGCACTATTAAAACTTGAGACAAAAACGTTGGACATAACCGACCTTGAAATAGTACTTAGCAATTAAGTATAAGGACTATATCAACACAAGATCAACTGTATGAAAATTATAAGGACTGTATCAACACAAGGGATAAGGTCCTAGGTGTGGGAATGTCACTGATAGGTGGGTTGGAAGAAAAGTGTCAATTTGTAAACAAGAAAAATGAACATTATGACTACGTATTCATGGCATGAACAAAAGTAAGTATAAAATGGAGTAACAAGGGAGAGTATAAAATTTTATCCCTTACATTTTCTCCCATTCTGAGCCCATTCATCCCACGAAGACTAAGATATATCTGCTCATTGCGCACAAAGATTAGATTGTATTTTAAACAAAAGAATAGAGGAATGAAACCAAAAGACCAGGAGCACCAAATTTATCACTGACCTAATGGTGAATCTGCATCCAATGTGAAGGAATCCTCATTCCAATCCCAAGATTTGATGGAAGAAGCTTTTTATATTTATCAGTGGCATATGCTCCAAATAATTGTACTCTGAATCCCATATCAAATATTCTACTTTCTAGAACATATTTTTTAAAATCTATATTGAAAAGTGAATTATACCAAATTTGTCATTACAATTACTTTTTGTAGAATTGTCTGTCCATCGATGAGCTACTTACTTTAGCATATACAAGAATGAATTAAAATCCATTTGGTGCACACTATGCCCACTCCTTCACCAAGCCATCCACTGTATGAAGCTTGACCTGCCAAAATACTTGTAGCATCAGTTTCATTTTACACCAATTTCAAGGAGTAGCAACTTAATTCATAGCTACAAAAAACTATTTTTAAATGTGAAATGATAAGTATCTCTTACACCAATCATACCAGTGAAAACCATACTCCCCTGTATTTGTACAATGAATTTGAACAAGTAAACACCCGTAAGCAGAAAGTGCTACAGTAAAAATATGTTAACCTTGGTTATAGTGGCTAGATTACAAACTATACAGTTCCAATATATCACATACTTAAGAAAGAAGATTGGTTTGTACACTCTTTTCTACTAAGTGTTGCAGGAGGTCAATGAAAAAACTCCTACAAGAGAGCACTGCTAAAGCTTGAGACAAAAATGTTGTGTTGGTGTTTTTTATTTCCCAGCTAAGACTCTGTAATTCCCTAAGAGGTAGCCAACCTATATGATAAAGAACCACAAAGGCTAGTGGCCAACTAACGAGATTCAGTCAAAGACTGACATCTCCTACACTTTCGGCTCTGTGAAACCAAGGTGGGTAAACCTAACTGTGTTCATAAGAATGTTTTATGACTGGTAAGAACACTTCTTCTTACAGATTACAGTCCCTCTACACGCAATGAGATAGTAATTATTCTGGTATTGGTAGACCAAAGAATAATAACAGTTATCTTAGAGCAACGGGACTGAATATTTCAATATAAGATTTGCATCTCGTAAAGAGAAAGGGTTTAATATTTTGGTTTGTTCAGATCTTAGACCACCATGCTTAGAACTACAACCCCGTAGTAATCCTGAAGAAAATAGCCAGTGCCTCATCCATTGGGCAGGAGTCATACAAAATGTAATCTAGATATTATGGACATATCACCATAATGATTTACATCATGCGAATTTTAGTTTTAAAACAACACTCCTTAGCAAATCCTGAATATATAATCATAAATCTGTAACTCATTTTCAAACAATTTTATTAACTCATTGAGTTAAAGCAGGGAAATGAAGAACACATTCAAATATACCATTGAAAGTGAATGAAAATATCATTAATAGGCTCATTCACAACTTATGACATACAATTAGGAGAGCAATTGTTCCAAAATGATTATCATTTATTGCTTTAATATCTGTAATTACATCAGCATAGCTTGCTTGCTTCATAGAAATCCTAACCAAAAAAGATATTAACTAAAACCTTCAAGAAAACTACAGTAAACAAACTGATTGTACAAATATTCAAAACCTCCTGGATCCAAAATCTGACCCCTAACAATGAACCATAAAATCTCCTTGATAGATAGGAGAGCAATAGGCACTGGGCTACATTGTTAATTTCAAAAATGAATTTCATTCTAAATGAAATTTGAAATTACATTTCAAACATTCCTCATCATTGGAAAATAAAGTGGACGATTCGAGGAATCAAAAAATGGTTACACCAAGTAACTAGTCGGAGAGAAAAAAAAAAGCGTGCCAGGCACGCGAACGTTCATATCAATGAAAATCAACCATCGAGAAAGCAACACCCACCAGCCACAAGCAACACACCCAAGGCCAGCAATCATTAAGTCAACCCACGGCCCCGGTACAGATGACTGCTTCCAGTTCTCGACTTAGATTGAGGCGGAACCACCTTTTTCTTATCATCCACATCAACGCAAACTCCAACAGCTTGGCACGGTGCCATTACATTTATTGGTGAAACTACAAGAACCTCTTCATCAATACCCACAAGCTCAGTCATGGTTGCCAGGTAAAATCGATAGTCCGAGCCAGTCTCGGACCTATTGCCATCAGAACCTGAAGAAAGCACAATAGGGGACACGCAATGCTCAGGCCTTTTGCCACTATTTTGAGTAGCAACGTCGGGTGTACCGAGAACAGGTTACTCCTTCTCGAGCAGTGACCTCTTGGCCTTTACTCTAGCACTTCTGCGTCCCATGGATTTTTCCATTGAAGAAAAATAGCTCACAGAATAAAGGAGAAAATCCACCACCTGCAAACAAAACAAATCAAAATGCAACGATAACATTGGGTAACTTAGCAAGCATTTATAGAGTGAATTGGTGCAAGGGATATTAATTGCTTAAATGCAGTACAAGAATTTGAGCAATTAGTGGTTGACGTAGCCACCACAAAAGTATTCTAGGCTCTTGAAGAAATGACGTACATACCATCATTGCACTTAACAGGGGGGCATCGTTCGCACGCAAGAAAATTAGGAGAAAATCCTCTAGAAAACCCACGCCATTAATAAAACAAGTTACATAGCACAAAAATTCCTCACACAGATGAACAATACCCCCTTTGAATTTGAACCATTGATGCAGAATAGACCTGGCAAGTCGGATGATTCAGATCGAGTTAATGAGTGTTGAAAATCCACATCAGCACCTGGGAAATACCACAACCAATCACAGCTCAAGAAAATAGGAAATTGTGATTGGGCAGTAGGCCCCACCTAGCCTTCATTGCTTTAAGAGCCAGGCCACGTGTCCCCCTTTCACAAACCTCACAGTACTTTAGGAACATTTACTTTGATCATGCGAGGCCTGCGAGGGACAATCATTATTAATCCCCATCATTAAATTCCCACAAGTAGAAGATGCCCATCTGTCACCAACGATGCATTAGGAAAGGGACCCATCCATTTGTACATGATAGATGGTAGTATCTCGTATACCTCCACCACCTGAATGACATCATCAGGAAAACCTGCAAGGTCTACGAGGAATAGTCCAAATCCCCTATGATCGGACGATTCACCAAGCTGAATGTAAACAGATATATAATAGTGGTGGGGCCGATCGGAAAACCCTCGATGACACAAATATTAAAAGCTGAAATGGTAGATAGGAAATTGGTAGGTCAGGTGAAAAGGGGCCGGTAAGAGCAGGAAGGAAAGGATCAACCAGACAACTTAAGTGACCGATTACCCTCGATAGCAAGTGAACATTGAAATATAACGTGAGGGTTTCAAAAGTTGATAATTTATATTACCATGGGTAATATAAAACCTAAACCCTTAAGCCTCCCTTCTTACAAATTTTTTAAAAGTCCCACCAGTGGCTCCGACTAGGGATGTATGCCCCCTGTGGGCATAACAAGAATCCAGAATCTTTGGTTTCGTAGACCAGATCACTGAATAACACAAGTGCCTTGACAAATATTTCACCATGCTTTGTCAATTGGACTTGTGCATACTAACTTGGTGGCCCCAAGCCACCAAACAAGAAAATCAAAATTTGCGTCTGTCAAAAAAAAATTCTCAGGTACCTGGAGTAAACCAAGTCTACAGTCTTTACTTCTTGATGCTTCAAAATAATGGGGTAATTAATATGCCTGGAAGTAACATAATGTTTACTAATACTCCCCTGTACCAATTTAGTCAATGCCCTATACCCAAACTTTAAAAGAAACATATGGCCATGATTATATTTCACCTTACTCTACCCCTGGTCATATTTCATAGAATGCTGGCTTAATTGAGCTGAGAAGTGGAAAAATTCATAACTTATCTGGTCTGCAACATCACACATTCTGGCATCATCATCAGCTTGTTCATAGAACTGAAAAATTTCATATAAAACTATGTGCATGTTATCCATACTTCCATTGCTCAACAAAGATGATACATAACTCGAGGAATCCCCACCTTGGCATTTCCCACATAAGCTTGGTTGCCAATACCCCAATTCTGTCAATTTGGAATACGTCCTGGCATTACAAATGTCGGCAATACTAGCTACATCATTCTCTAGGGAATGTGTAAACACATTCATCTCAAGCCTCTCAATATACATCTTCCCCTGCACTTCTTCATTTATTCTCAAATGAAAACCCTAAAAAATAGAGTCAAATATATCAATCTCAACCTGGTCAAAAGAGAAACAACAATATGCACTAGCCTCCTTGTTTTCCATACCACCTGCTGTATGTGTTAATTTATAAGTGAAAATTTCGGCACAAGCTGAAATTTTTTCACCAGTAATATCAATGCCACCTTCATTATAAGCTGAGAAATTTTCACCAATAATATCAATGTTAGAAGGTAACAACACATCCATCTCAACTTCACATAGGCAGTCAGAAAAATCCATAGTACCAATATATTCATCAATATATTGGTCATCTACAATACACATTTTATTGTCCTCAAATTCCTCAACATTTATACAATAAACTTGTTCCATTGCCAATATACCTGAGGTATACTCCATACATTCATCATTTGAAAACTATCTCGTTACTTGGAAACAAGTAGAAACATGAGGCATCATTTTACCATGTAATTCTGGTAAGAGGAGAGTCTCAACTTCGTTTTCAGTAATGCAAACATCACCTCTAAAATCACAATCATTGGTTTGTAATAGGATCTCAGTGACATGAGCATTATACTTAGGATAAGGAACAACAATAGGTGTCTCCCTTAATCCTTCATCATTTTTCCCCTCAAATTCTTCTGCAGTTATCCAACTTTCTTCAAAAGGGCAAGCATTATCTTCATTTTGTGTAGATACATTTTTGGTTGATTCTGCAATTTCTATCCATTTAAGGACTTGGGCCAAGTTAGCAGGTTTCAATTCTTTTGGAAAAGCACTTAGCCCTGGTTCATAAATTTCACAAAACAAATCAATGCATTCATAGTCATTAGGTCTGATACCTATAGGAATTTGTATTAAGGCTTCTAAAAATCTCAAGAAAAACTCATATGGTGATTCTTCCTCTTGCCTTTTCATTTCATACAATTCTGGCACAAAAGAAGTTTGATCATCACTATTCAAATTGGATTGGCCATCAACTTGGATCTCATCACTGTCAGGCTATAATGGTGGAGATATGACATTTTTCAAAGAATTCTTATTATCACGAAGGTTCTGAGCAGCCAACACTGAAATTTTAGCAATATTAGTTAAAACAGGGTAATCAATACTTGCAACCAGATACCCTTTCATCATTGAATATTTCAAGTTGTTTTCAATCTCCATAGCCATGTGATATGCTTGATATAGGGTTATAGGTTCTTTATCCCTTAATAAATAACCCATCCTTTTGTCAAATGCACCAAGATACACAACCAAGCATTCAACTTCGTTTGGTCTGACCTCTCTAGGGATTTCTCTTTAAACTCTTGGAAATATGAGATTAAAATATGGGACTAACTCATCTTCCTTCATGTGGATACCCATAAAACATTTTCTTAATATGTTGGGATTGACTCTTTCACCAAATTGTTCAATAAAAACTATCACCAACTGATTCCATGAGTTAACAGAATAGGCGGGTAAATATGAAAACCAATCCTTGGCATCACCCCCCAAGGATTTTACAAACAGTTTCATAGCAACATCCTCATGACTGATTTCACAATCTCCCATGACATCTATAAAGTCCAGTAGATGCTTAGAGGCTGATCCGGTACTTTTCCATGTGTATTTAGGCAAATACTTCCTAATCTTCTTAGGAATTAGATTAGGGTAACCACTGATATCACTAAAAATAAAAGGCATATACCTTTGAGTTACAAAACACCCTAAAGGGCTTAATGCAACTTGTTCTCTTTGCATATTTATGTCTGACTTTACATATGGGAAATCACTTATACCCATTTAAAATTCATCAAACAGTACATGTTTATCAAACATATCATTTACTATCTCAACCATAATTCCATTAGTGATTGAAAATATTATTCCTTTCTTTCAAAGATATGATGCAACATAAACATTGTTTCATAAGTCCTTTTACATATTGCATCATTAGTAGTATGGAAAAACTAATCATTGTTCCTTTCTTGATGCTAGACATCTAATTTGGAACCATTTTCATCCTTAATTACAAACACCCATCATAATTAGAAATAGTGAAATGTTTAGATTTGATTAAATACCTGGTAATTTTGGTAGCAATTATTAATCTTTTCCTTTATATATCAGTTGGTTCTTCAAATAGAGTCACCACCTCTTCAACAGAGGACTGAATTTCAACAGAAATATGAAGTTCCTTCTCAAAACTTGTTAGATTTTGG
The DNA here is from genome assembly GCA_007115665.2 of Sequoiadendron giganteum. Lineage (NCBI taxonomy): Eukaryota > Viridiplantae > Streptophyta > Pinopsida > Cupressales > Cupressaceae > Sequoiadendron > Sequoiadendron giganteum. The sequence goes on along the minus strand of CM021110.1, from coordinate 358,899,862 downwards.
GTCTTTGTCCACAGAAGGGTCATACCTCAAACATTTTGACACCATGCCGCTACCAATTTCTTTCAAAACCACAATCCATCACCATCCAAACTTAACATTCAGCTCCACTTAAACAAATGATTATGGATAGCCGCCTCCAACTGCTGTGGTTTCTTTTTTCTCTTTTTCTTTTAAATTTCTCAAAAGTTCTCCCAAATAAAACACCATTCAACTAAAACTCCTGAATCAACGGGACACCACAGATCATGAGACTTTCAGGTTCATTTTAGCATCTTCCTTCTAGGGTTGAAAACATTCACTATGTAAATTCAGAATGGAAAATCATTTGACTCTATGCAATGACTCTTAAGAACACCGTCTGCAACCAAATGTCTAAATTTGTTCCCCAACAAAGTCGCCATTTTGTTGGTGTTTTTTCTTTCCCAGCCAGGAATCTGTAATTCCCTAAGAGGTAGCCAACCTCTATGATAAAGAACCACAAAGGCTAGTGGCCAACTAAGGAGATTCAGTCAAAGACTGACATCTCCTACACTTCTGGCTCTGTGAAACCAAGGTGGGTAAACCTAAGTGTGTTCATAAGAATGTTTTATGATTGGTAAGAACACTTCTTCTTAAAAATTACAGTCCCTACACATGCAATGAGATAGTAATTATTCTAGTATTGGAAGACCAAAGAATAATAACAGTTATCTTAGAGCAACGAGACTGAATATTTCAATATAAGATTTGCATCTCGTAAAGAGAAAGGGTTTAATATTTTGGTTTGTTCAGATCTTAGACCACCATGCTTAGAACTACAACCCCGTAGTAATCCTGAAGAAAATAGCCAGTGCCTCATCCATTGGGCAGGAGTCATACAAAATGTAATCTAGATATTATGGACATATCACCATAATGATTTACATCATGCGAATTTTAGTTTTAAAACAACACTCCTTAGCAAATCCTGAATATATAATCATAAATCTGTAACTCATTTTCAAACAATTTTATTAACTCATTGAGTTAAAGCAGGGAAATGAAGAACACATTCAAATATACCATTGAAAGTGAATGAAAATATCATTAATAGGCTCATTCACAACTTATGGCATACAATTAGGAGAGCAATTGTTCCAAAATGATTATCATTTATTGATTTAATATCTGTAATTACATCAACATAGCTTGCTTGCTTCATAGAAATCCTGACCAGAAAAGATATTAACTAAAAATTTCAAGAAAACTATAGTAAACGAGCTGACTATACAAATATTCAAAACCTCCTGGATCCAAAATCTAAACCCTAACAATGAGCCATGAAATCTCCTTTATAGATAGGAGAGCAAGAAGCACTGGGCTACATTGTTAATTTCAAAAATGAATTTCATTCTAAATGAAATTTAAAATTACATTTCAAACATTCCTCATCATTGGAAAACAAAGTGCACGATCTGAGGAATCAAAAAATGGTTACACCCAGTAATCAGTCGGAGAGAAAAACAAAAAAGCGTGCCAAGCATGCACACGTCCATATCAACGAAAATCAACCATTGGGAAAGCAACACCCACTAGCCACAAGCAACACACCCAATGCCAACAATCATTAAGTTGACCCATGGCCTTGGTACAAACAACCACTTTTGGTTCTTTCCTCAGATTGAGGCGGAACCACCTTGTTCTTATCATCCACATTAGCACAAACTCCAGCAGCTTGGCACAACGCCATTACATTTATTGGTGAAACTACAAGGACCTCTTCATCAATACCCACAAGCTCAGTCATGGCCGCTAAGTAACATTGGTAGTCTGAGTTAGTCTCAGACTTGTTTCCATCAGGACCTGAAGAAAGCACAACAGGGGACACGCAACGCTCAGGCCTTTTGCCAGTATTTTGAGTAGAATCGTCGGGTGTACCAACAACATGTTGCTCCTTCTCGAGCAGCGACCTCTTGGCCTTTACTCTAGCACTTCTATGCCCCATGGATTTGTCCATTGAAGAAAAATAGCTCACAAAATATAGGAGAAAATCCACCACCTGCAAACAAAACAACTCAAAATGCAACGATAACACTGGGTAACTTAGCAAGCATTTATAGAGTGAATTGGTGCGAGGGATATTAATTGCTTAAATGTAGTACAAGAATTTGAGCGATTAGTGGCTGACGTAGCCACCACAAAATTATTCCAGACTCATGAAGAAATGGTGTACAACCCATCATTGCACTTAACAGGGGGGCATCGTTCGCATGCAAAAAAATTAGGAGAAAATCCTCTGGAAAACCCGCACCATTAATGAAACAAGTAACACAAAGTGCAAAAATTCCTCACATGAATGAACATTACTGCCTTTGAATTTGAACCATTGATGCGGAACAAACCTGGCAAGTTGGACGACTCAAATTGAGTCAATGAGTGTTGAAAATCCACATCAGCGCCTGGGAAATACCACAACCAATCACAGCTCAGGAAAACAGGAAATTGTGATCGAGCAGTAGACCCCACCTAGCCTCCGTTGCTTCAAGAGCTAGGCCATGTGTCCCCCTTTCGCAAACCTCGTAGTACTTTAGGAAAATTTACTCTGACCATGCAAGGCCTATGAGGGACAATCATTACTAATCCCCATCATTAAAATCCCACAGGTAGAAGATGCCCATCTATCACCAACGACGCATTGGGAAAGGGTCTCATCCCTTTGTACATGACATATGGCAATATCTCACATACCTCGCGCCACCTGAATGACATCAATAGGAAAACTTGCGAGGTCTGTGAGGAATGGTCCAAATCCCCTGTGATCAGACGGTTCACCAAGCTGAATGTAAACAAATATATAATAGTGGTAGGGCCAAACGGAAAGCCCTTGGTGACACAAATATTAAAATCCGAAGTGGGAGATAGGAAACCGATAGGTCAGGTGAAAAGGGGCCAGTAAGAGCACAAAGGAAAGGCTCAACCGAACAACTTAAGTGATCGGTTACCCTCGATAGCAAGTCAATGTTAAAATATAACATGAGGGTTTCAAAAGTTGATAATTTATATTACCATGGGTAATATAAAACCTAAACCCTTAAGCCTCCCTTCTTACAATTTTTTTAAAATTCCCACCACGTTGGACATAACTGACCTTGAAAAAGTACTTAGCAATTAAGTATAAGGATTGTATCAACACAGGAACAACTGTATGAAAATTATAAGGACTGTATCAACACAAGGGATACGGTCCTATGTGTGGGCATGTCACTGATAGGTGGGTTGGACGCAAAGTGTCAATTTGTAAACAAGAAAAATGAACATTATGACTACGTATTCATGGCATGAACAAAAGTAAGTATAAAATGGAATGAAAAGTGAATTCTACCAAATTTATCATTACGATTAATTTTTGCAGAATTGTTTGTCCATTGATGAGCTACTTAATTTGGCATATACAAGAATGAAGTAATATCCATTTGGTACACATTGTGCCCACTCCTTCACCAAGCCATCCACTGTATGAAGCTTAGCTTGTGGTGTAGGAGCACTTGGATCTTTTAATGCCTTCAAAAGGCTAGATTGTCAAATTTCTATGTCTAAGCTCAAAATCATATGTCAATGCTTTGTAAAGGATAATTTGAATGTAATCAAGTCATAAAATAAGTCACTAGGTGGTCACATTTTCAAAATATTGCCAAAATAGTTGTCAAAATGTAATTATACAGCAAAAGAGCATAAATCAAGGAAATTAAGAGTTAAAAGGTAGTTTGAACCAATGGAGGAAGTTGGATAGTCGGTTACTAAGTGGGAAACTTCTATAAAGAGCATTGGGGGGTGAGAAAAAATAGATCTTGATATTCTTGTAATAAAAAATTTGAAATAAATCCCTGTTTTCTGTGTTAGCAACAATCTTTCCTTTGTTTTTTCCTTTATCTTGATTGTTTAAGAATTTCAAAAGACAAATTATTTTGTGATCATATTTAGGAAGGTGTTAGTATTTATTTCAAATAGTTGAGAGGTCATTTTTTAAGAAAAAAAATAATAAAAGGCAACTTTCAGTGCCCGGGCAGAGTTCTTTCACAGTGGTTTTGAGAGTCTAACAAGGAATCAATGTCTATTCCACCAATGTAGGGTTATATGGTCGGTGGAATGGGTTAATTTTAATGTATTTTCACTCTTGTGAGGTGTGTAGTTGTAGGGGTACCAAAATATGATGTTAAGTTGCTGATTCAAGACAAAAATATGAGTTTTTCCACTCGAGAATGGAGGTTTCATGTAGGGTGTTGAAGAAATAACGTGTGCATGGGTTAGAAGATGATTCCAAAGGATATTTCAAATATATTGAGACATGTTTCAATGATTGGTTGGAGTATTGGAGGTTTGTAACTGTTTCATTCATGAAACCCTCCCTATTTTTGGTGTTTTCACCCTATAAACAAGAGTTTACTGATTTTGTGTATTGTTGGGTGTTTTCCACCTTGAAGCTTGATGATTTTTCAGTTTTTACACCTGTTCTAAGAATTTTTTGGGTTTGGAAGAATTTTGGTGTTGATTAAGGGGCATTTGGTTTGTTAATTAGACCTAATTGAGGGCTTTTACCAGTGGACAACGTGTTGGTTCTCCTATATTTTGTGAAACAAGTGATATCTCTTTTGAAGTATGTTAAAAAGGAATGTAAAGGGTATCTAAAAATGTAATTGTTTTGAGAGAATTCATTATGGTTAAAAGGAAATCACCTAATTTAAGGGTTTGTTGTCTTACAAGGTAAATGGTGGTGTGTTTTCTTGAAACTATAAAATCTGACAAAACAGTGAAATGGAAAGGTGTTTATGCTTTGAATCTGCTTTAATAATATTGTTAATGATGTTTCTAAGTTGGGATAAGGTGTAGAAGACAGGTTTGTTGACCTTGATGATCAAATGAGTGAGTAATGTGAACCCTTTGAGTAGATTGATGATTGACTACAAGATAATAATAATGATTCTATTGTATCAGGAGTTTGTAATATGTAAATGGACTATTGGAATCAAAAAGTGGTGATTTGATGGTTTGGTAATGGGCTAATAGTAGAGATGCAAGGTTTAGTTGTCTTATTGCCTGGTTGGAATTAGAGGCTAATGAGCATGGTAAATGAGGGGATTGTTTTCACAAGTCCTGATTTGAGTTTTGTTTGCTTTTGATCAACTTGATGGTGTAGAATATGGTTTTGTTAAGGTGGAGCACTGCCTTGATGCCTTGAAGTTGTGTAGATTGGAAGACTGAAGAGTGATTTTTGATGAAAGTTAAGTGAAATGTTGAAGTTTATATATTTGATCTTCTCCTGATTCAAATGGGGTTTGATTTACCCTAATGAAATGAGGTTGTTGATGGTTTTGGTATGATGCTCTACATCAACCTACAAAAATACTTGTAGCATCAGTTGCCTTTTACACCAATTTCAAGGAGTAGCAACTTAATTCATAGCTATATAAAACTATTTTTAAATGTGAAATGATAAGTATCTATTACACCAATCATACCAGTGAAAACCATACTCCCCTATATTTGTACAATGACTTTGAACAAGTAAACACCCATAAGAATAATGTGCTACAATAAAAATATGTTAACCCTGGTTACAATGGCAAGATTACAAACTATACAATTCCAATATATCACATACTTAATATAGCATAGATGTGAGGTTGCAGTGTTACAATGACAACGTAAATTAAAACTCAACCCATGTTTACAATCTCAAGCACATAGTCCAAGCTCAACCTGGACTGCAATAAAGGGTTCCTATAACCTTACCATTAATTTACTAATTAAAAATAATCATAAACTTGTATTTAATGCAATTTCTGTTACGGTTAATTATCTCTGTATCAAGTTGCTAATTTATACATTATTGTTTTTTTGGACATCAGGAAATGAGGAAAAAGAATTTAAGGCGCAAATTAGATGATAGTGATCATAATTCTAAAATTCCAGTGTCAGATTATGAGCGCTTTCGTGAAGAACATGTGGCCAAGAATAATGAATATTTATCGCGTCTTGGTTTGACGAACAGGCAAGTTGTAAATCCAATAAGTAGTATATTATTTATATAATATTGTTTAATGAAATTTTATAGGAAAGAGCTTTATGTATATAAGACATGACATGATATTTTTTTTTGTTTTACAAGCAAGAAAAAGAGTGCAGAGAAAATGTAGAGAAAAAACAAAAAGAAAGTAAAGATACAGTGTTGCCAGCTCGTAGAAGCCAACGCATAAAGGATGTGTTTGAAGTGAAATCTACAGAGACCAATACTAATATACCTACTCATGCCACACCTGATGTGGCCAAGGAGCATGAACTTCTGGTTAATGAAAGTCATGAAGAGAGTCCGCTTGCATCTGATGTGCCTCAGAGTGCACCTATTGCATCTACAGCTTTTGATGGAATTAGTGGATCAGCTAGAAATATTGGTAGTGGTTCAACAAAAGATGTGCCTGATTTTGTTAAAAGACAAAGATTGAGTCAAGATTTATACAGATCTATAGAGAGGAATGCAAAAGAAATAATATTAGAAGGGAAGAAGCCATTCTTGGTTGAGGTATCAAGAGATGGTGAACCCTTTGGGAAAAATGTTGCAAGGTGGGCGTCTGAGTTGGGTGTAAGATGTAGGGCCCATTTGGATATTTACAAATCAAATTTTGCACAACAAGATCCACGAAATGTGGAATATGTTATACAAAAAATGGAAAATGCCTTTGACACTATTGGTGGACAAATATCTAGAAAATATTACAAGCACAAGATAAGACTTCTGATGAACAATTTTAGATACAATTGCAGAAAAATAATCATGGAGGGAAACAAGAGGTTAGACTCCACTCTATCTCCCAAATAGTGGGAGGCATTGAAATAAAGTATGTGTTTTGAAGAATATTTGACAAAGAATAATAGAGGCAAGAGAGCAAGAGATAATGTGAGGGCTGAATATACATTTGGCCGAGGCGGGTCACAAGCCAAAATGGACAAATTTGGAGTAAGTGTATGGATTTTTGTTCAATTTACATTGTGTTATTTATTTCATTTTTTTATTGAGTTGACTATATGTTGAAATTGACATTGTATTTTAGGTGGAAAACAATAATAGAGAAGCAGGTGTAGAAGATATTGTCAATTATATGGCAACACTAGATCGTAATAAATCTAAGAGTAGTATGAAGTGGAAATCTAATTCGTCAACAAAGATTTCACAACCATTTGTTGAATGCCCAGTAAGAGCCTCTCCAAATTATGTGAACTCAAATGAAGAGCACCAACATATAATGAGTTGCTTACATGGTCTCACCATGAAAGTTTCATAGTTGGCTGCCTCTATTAAGCCTATAGTTTCTGCATGGAATGACCATAATTCCACGGATTCAGATCAGGTAAGAGGCTATCCCTCAATATTTTGATTCTCAACTATATCATTTTTTTGCATACTCTTTCTCTTATTGTTGTTTTTTCTTTGCTGAGCTCTTCATAATTGTCTTACTTTGTATGTTTTTATAGTTGCAGAACAATTATATGAAAGCAGAACGAAAAGGAAAAGACCCTGTCAATAGAGCTCTCAGCAAAGCTACACAACTTCAGGACAATGTTGACAATGATTATGCTGAATTCAAGGACTATGTGCATGATATTTATAGTACTAGTGGTGCTAAACTTGAGGTGAGTGCTATGAAACGCTACTTTTTCTTGATTCTGAAACCCTTCAAGTGGAAGAGAAGCACACAAGGTATAGGAATTATTTAGTGTACCAAAATGTTTCATTTTAAAGTACTTATCAGTTCATCTTATTTGAAGTTTCAACAACATGACATAGATTATTTTTTAATTTTGGCTGCTTTGGGTTTGACCATAGGTCACAACCAGGATTGCATATTAGATTCATTTATGATTGCTTTTAAATCTAAAATGTTTGGTATGTGAAATGAGTGCATTTTAAGCATCATTGTCAACCATGTATTTTTTTGCATAAAATACTAAAAATAATTATGCCAAGCACTATACCCTCTAGTTTAAACTTAGAATCCTATTTGTAATGTTGTAACATATATGTTTGTCAATATGTGCCGCGATCAAATAAAATTGAGGTACAACATTCCCTAATGTTGTATGGCACCTTCTATAAGACTCTTGAATCTGCCATACCATACCCCCCAATAGGCTTGCAGCATATGTATTGCCCAGAAAGGAAAGGCACACTCTTATTAATCACTTTTAAAACTGCAAAACAAGGGTTAATCTGCAACAACATTATGTTTTTCTTCATAGCTTCATAACTTGGGAGCATTTTTCAAACATTTTTTGGTTTTGTTTTCATCAGTAGTACCAATATGCATGGAATGGAATTTTTCTCATCATAAAATAGGAATTTCTTAGATATTTTGGGGAGGGGGTGAGGGGAGGGAGTGAAATTTAAAATACATTATGTGTTTTCTAATTTTTTATGCTATCTAGTGTTAGTTTTTTTTGGTTTGGAGTTTTTTTTGGGCTTGCATATACTAGTCCAATTACAAAATAGGTGGCATTTGTATTAATAGAGGGTGACATTTGGGAATGAATGCTCTAATTTTCAACTTTATTTGGAGATTTGGTTGGTTGAATCTGTTCCATGACAAAAATATGTGCCATGCTTTTTCTACTCTGTTTTTGACAGCCATACATGATATAAAACAATCGATTCTTGATTCAGTGATGCACACTCCTATGATCCAATATTGTTTCTCCAAGAACCTCGTTTTATTTTAATTAGACATTATGTAGTTACATTCCAAGTGGAAGAGATTTTGCTTGAATCCTTATTTCTTTCCCATCAATGAAATTATTATCCTATTGCAAATGAGATAAGCAACATAATCATTGTTAAAACAATCAGATGCCATTGTATCATTCATTGTTATTTTTTTCACAAAATGATAGTGTGGTAAAATTATTTCCTTTTTAGATACCCAAAGACAACAACTTTAAAATATGCTTACTTTGCATTCTTACAATTTAATTTGTGAGGTGTTCAATGTGTTGCAATAAATGAATTGTACAATAGTTTTACTTTATCTTTGGTATTTTTGGAAGAATTTTCTTAGCTTTGATATTTTCCCACTTGAATTTTAAGGTAATGAATTTAAGACCCTCGTATAATTTTATTGGAGGTCTTTATTTATTATTCTTTTCATATGTAGCTACTTGAACCTTAAATGACATAGTTGGTGTAATCACTCCACTTTCATGCTCATTGAAGTTTAGTATAAAGATACTTGGATATATTCTTTCATAGAAAGTATCAGATTTCCCTTTTTAATGTATTTGAAACTAATTTGGATTCCAAGCAATTTGAATTTTACTAGTTTCTGAGAGGAACTCATCTGCTCTGTAGCTAATTATCTTTCTATATCAAATTAGACAAGTAATGCAAGATTTTTCGGAGAATTTATAGATTCTATTTGAAATTTAATCTATGGAATGCTTGTTGATATTTAAATTATTGATGTGTATGCAGAAGTAGGTTGATGAGAATGGGTTTGTAAAAAGATCAACTGGTAGTATGCTAAGTGGAAAGAAGCTTTCTTCTCCAAACATGGTGAGTTATGTGATGACCTCAGTGACCACATTCTAACGTATTTTCTGTGTTCTATGGTATTGAATATTAAATCTTACAACTTTTTATTTGTCTGAATGAGATATTGATTGAGTTGCATGTAGTCGCATGTAGCTACTATAATCTAAAGAGAAAATTGTACAAGTTTATTAGTTTATGTTATTCATGCATAAATTTTTTTGGAAGCCTGTATGCAAGTTCAATAGGAACATGGATGAAGTGCAACTTTTGAACATCATAAAAAATCAACATATCTTCCAAGGATTGTTATAGATCAAATATAATATAAAGTAAACATCATGCTTTGGATTTATTTTTGGCTTCCTTGTGTATCCTTTTTTACTAATCTCCTTATGTGTGGATGGAAACCAACCCTATACTTGGTCAAATCATTTTGTCAAAATGTTAAATTTGAGTTTATAAGATGAATTGAAATTTTGAACAAAAATTAACTATCATCCACAGGTTTTGGATAATAAATTCTTTTTTCCTAGTTTTTGACTCCTCACACCTTGGCAAAAATGTTTGTTTTGTAATTTTCTCTTGTTTTCTATGTTATAAGGCAGGTTTGTAATAAGGTTACTAAACAATAGTTAATATGGAATGCTTGTTGATATTTAAATTGTTGATGTGTATGCACAAGTAGGCTGATGAGAATGGGTTTGTAAAAAGATCAGCTTTTAGTATGTTGAGTGGAAAGCAACTTGCTTCTCCAAACATGGTGAGTTCTGTGATGACCTCACTAAACACATTTTATCATATTTTCTGTGATCTATGGTATTGAATAATAAATCTTACATTTTTTTATTTGTCTGAATGAGATATTGATTGAGCTGCATGTAGCTACTATAATCTAAAGAGAAAACTGTACAAGTTTATTAGTTTATGTTATTCATGCATAAAAAATTGCTGGAAGCCTTTATGCAAGTTCATTAGGAACATGGATGAAGTGCAACTTTTGAACATCATAAAAACTCAACATATCTTCCAAGGATTTTTATAGATCAAATATAATATAAGTTGAACATCATGCTTTGGATTTATTTTTGGCTTCCTTGTGTATCCTTTTTTACTAATCTCCTTACATGTGTGGATGGAAACCAACCCTATACCTGGTCAAATCATTTTGTCAAAAAGTTAACTTCGATTTATAAACTGAATTGAAATTTTGAACAAAACTTAACTATCATCCATAGGTTTTGGATAAGAAATTATTTTTTCCTAGCTTTTGACTCCTCACACCTTGGCAGAAATGTCTATTTTGTAATTTTCTCTTGTTTTCTATGTTATAAGGCAAGTTTGTAATAAGGTTACTGAATAATAGTTAATATGGAATGCTTGTTGATATTTAAAGTGTTGATGTGTATGCAGAAGCAAGCTGATGAGAATGGGTTTGTAAAAAGATCAGCTACTAGTTTGTTGAGTGGAAAGTAGCTTGCTTCTCCAAACATGTTGAGTTCTGTGATGACCTCAATGAACACATTTTATCGTATTTTCTGTGATCTATGGTATTGAATAATAAATCTTACATTTTTTTATTTGTCTGAATGAGATATTGATTGAGCTGCATGTAGCTAATGTAATCTAAAGAGAAAACTGTACAAGTTTATTAGTTTATGTTATTCATGCATAAAAAATTGTTGGAAGCCTTTATGCAAGTTCATTAGGAACATGGATGAAGTGCAACTTTTGAACATCATAAAAACTCAACATATCTTCCAAGGATTGTTATAGATCAAATATAATATAAGTTGAACGTCATGCTTTGGATTTATTTTTGGGTGCCTTGTGCATCCTTTTTTACTGACCTTGCAAGATTCAAGTTAACATAATTTAAACGGTATGCCCAAAAAAGATGCATGGTAATGTAATGTTTATATTTGTGGCCTTTGTATCTGATTAGCATGAAGCTATAGTAACATTGTAAGCAATGCTATGAGTGTTGGTTTTTTAGTAAATTAGATTGATGAATGGTTCTTGGAATCTATTCTTACTTTAATCCCTCTCCCCCATTCTCTTTCTGGTTTACTTTATACCCTATAGATGATAATAATCATCTAGAGTATCAAGCCTCTTGATAGCAAAAATGTGAGATTGCTAAGGTAATTTTTAGGGTAAAACATTCATGAGGTATCATTGCAATTATTTTTGAAATTTTCCTTTTTCAATTATTTTAACACACACATGCAAGTACTATTTAAGTAAGTAATGGTTGTTTTATTATGCAAACAAGGGTAATCAATACCTATGTAATATAATGTGTTATTTTTTTTCTTTTTGCAGAAATGTATTGATAAACTCAAAGAAGAGGATATAGTTAAGGTGTTGGATCCATTAGATGGTGATGCTGTGGGCATTGGGTGGATTCACTCCCTATCTATTGTACATGGAGTCAACTTGAAAGGAACAATGGATGCAAATGTAAACATTTTAAAGGTCACAAGTAACATACCCCTTGTTTATGAAGACAAAATAGATGGAGCTGTTCGTCTAAAAGAGAAAGAGGGAACCTTCACACGATGGCCACTAAAGTATTTGCAAAAAATGACATAGTTGAACATATTTATCATGTACTAGTTAGACATCTTGGTTCATTGTTTTATGCAGTATTTTGAATATGTTGTTCAGGGATCTTTATTATCATTGTGTATTTGAAAGAGTTGGAAACTCTTAGACAACTTTGACATTTTTTATTATATTTACATATATACTCTTAGACAACTTTTGAAATCTTATAACTTGATATATATTTGCATTAATTTTTTATTGTAGATTACCTTTATTTATCATTATGTTGAATCAATCTTTTAATTCTAGTATGTTGTAGCTTGTACGCATATGCAATATTTTTATTTACTTTTATGTTTTAGTTCAAATTTAATATTATGTTATTTTTGCATTATAAAATTTATGGTATTTAATAAATTATTCATTTCGTGATTATATTTACTACCAAATAATGGAAACCAGTAAATAAAATGACTAAATTAATGACTAACTATTTGACTAAAGTAATGATTAAATTAATGACTAAATATGACTAAATTACTAAAGTAATGACTAAATATATGACTAAAGTAATGACTAAACTAATGACTAAAGTAATGACTAAATAAATGACTACTATGACTAAATAAATGACCAGTTAACAACAATTAATTATTAAATATATGACTAAATTAATGACTAAATATATGACTAAATAAATCACTACCATGACTAAATAAATCACCAGTTAATAACAATCAATGACTAAATCAATGACCAAATTAATGAGTAAAAATCAATGACTAAATAAATGACTAAAATACTTTAGTCATAAATTTGGTTGTGTTATAAATGACTAGCAAAAAACTACTAATGGTCACATGACCAAAATTAGTCATTTATATGCAATTTTTAGTAGTTTATTTAGTCATATATTGTTGTTTGTGTACTAGTGAATCCATTACCTTTGAATATGATGAAAATGGGAAAACAACATAAAACATAAGATAAATGCAAATAACACTCAATTACCTTGCCTTTTACCTTTCTCACCTCATGGATTGAGCTGAAGTAGATGCACCCATGTCTACTTGATTTTATCTTGTTGATATTGTAGTTGGATGAAATTTGGCTATTTAGAACAGAAGAATGATATTGAGATTAAGGATTGAATGAACAAAATACTAGCATAAGAATGCGATGATGGAAGAATTATTATGAAAATGAGAGAAAATACCTCAATTTATAGATTTTTGATAGGAGAAATCAATGGACAATATTCATTGACTAAATGGAGGGTTAAGATTGGTTGAGATGATGGAGGATTAGCCTTGTGACAAGTGTCACAAGAGGAGAGGAGGTGTAAGATCAAGGTGTGAGCACACATTGGGAAGAACATGAAGGAGACATGTCTATAACATATGTAAGAGGTAGCATGGCTGATCCAAGTGGATCTTAGAACCCTAAAAACTAATATGCTTCGAATGAATTTGGAATCAATTCCATCAGAAAGCACTCAGAATCTTGATTCTAACACAACTTGAATGGGCTCAAAAGGAGTTTGTATGCCCAAGTTATGGTTGGTCAAAGTTCGATCAAACCAAGTGTAGAGGCTCGTTAAGAAGTGAAAAAATTTGACTGACTCAGAATCAGTTAGAAGCAATGTCAAATCAAAGTGCTCGATGACATGAACCCAATGATTTTCATTTCGTCGAAATCTGAGATCGTACGTCCGAGATATCGCTGGTCAAAGTTGGGGTCAAACAGGAACCAGGAGCCTATCGAAAGGCAAAAAACTTGACCGACTCAGAATCAGTTAGAAGTGATGTCAATTCAAAGAGCTCGGTGACACAAACCCAACAATGTTCGTTTCATCGAAATCTGAGCTCGTACGTGAAGGATATCGCAAGTCAAACTTCACAATTGACTAGGTGGACCAAGTGGTACAGATGATGATGTTAGCACACTGACATGGTAGATGGTACCGTATGGATAGTGACATGGATCGATCAACATCTGACGCATGGCATCCGTATGATGACATCAGCAATATGACAGGTGATGTGGATCAATCATATTCTGACATGTCGCAAATGGAGAACTAGATGTAAAAGAACTTGATAATTAGATTAAAAAATTGAAGTTTATTGTAGAATTCAAAAGCTTACTGAGGATTCTTGTTGGCCTCCTATAATGTTTTAACAACTAAACCTTTACAGCTATGATTCAGAGATTAGACATCTAACTTGAATAGCTATCTCAATCATCATGAAGGTGCATTTAAATTGTCAACCCAGGGACGTAGACTTGAAATGGGTCAGCACTGTATGTGCACTAGGAATCCAAAGTAGCCATATTCATCCTACAGCTAAGAAAGACACAATACTAAAAGTAAATTGCTTGGAAGGAAATAACATAAATGTTGAACATCAGCCAATAAGTAGGCTAAACTGAAATGCATGACAGGAATGAAAATATGAGTGAACAAACAAGAAACTACTCTATCTGCTTTGGCTGTAGGAACAATCATATAATGAAATTCTAGTGGCTGTAGGAACAGTCATTACCAGATTCTTAACTAATAACTGAACAGAAAATAACAACTAAACTAAACTAAGGTACGAGACATAATACTCACCAAGTGGGCCCCTTTGGATAAGTATTCCCTAAAACTAAGATAGACTTAGATGCACTAACTTATAACTTCATTTTAGTTATTGGAAAACATGAGTACAAATGAGCAACATGACCGTATTACTGAAAAATCTCAAGAGTGTGATTACATCAAATTAAGCAATCTTCTATCTAAGAGCTCAGAAGGAACATCAAAGCATTATTTAAACACCTAGCAAGGCAGTCAACTCTAGCAGACGCAGAGGATGCCACATTAGGGGAAACACGAAAAAGAGAAAAGGAGGCTACGCATGCACAAAATCTGTTAGGCATGTTTGCCTCAACGCGAGTCTGGCACAACAATAATTCCAATGCTTTCTCAACAACATTTAAGACCATTACAAGGCAGTTACAATCCGATTTGCATGAGGAATCTCCAGTCACCAAGAGTCTTCCCTCCATTAAATGACCACCTTGTTCACCGATATGGTAGATTCCCTACTGGTGGAATCTTCCTGAATTGCAGGCCTTAATTATCTGCATGAAAATGTTAGTACGCACAACAACTACATATCCATAATCATCTTAAGCGATATTCATTAATCACATGCAAAATTAACACAATTAATTCATATAGCATGCCGATATCATTTGAAAGTTATGAAAATAATTTCATGTCCAAAGTCTATGGTTTCAAGGAAATATTATGAAAAGATCAACTCCCAAGTATTAAAGTCTTATGACAACTGCAGGAAATGGACAACAACTCTATCAATATTTAAACCATAAACTAGACTCATCAATTCTCAAAAAATCCAATTAGCCACTCTTCGCTTGGGAGGCACAACCTTAATCTGGTGGGAGAGAAAAACTCAAGAAAACCTAAGCCGATATGGTAAAATTATTTCTTCTTGGTTTGAATTCATAGCTGCATTAAAGAAACAATTTTCTCCATTAGGGCATATGCAAAAAGCAGTAATGAACTAGCAATCATTAAGACAAGAGAAAGGACAAAGTGTGCAAGAATATACATAGGAGTTTAGGAAGAGGGCTTTAATTTTGGGCATTCCATTATATACACAAGAAACTTTGTTAAAGTACATAGGTGGATTACATGAGAGTTTGAAACATACCATACTTATGTTGAATCCAAATAACATTGATGAAGTTAGTGTGAAAGCTATCCATTTGGAAAAAAGCTCAAGGAATAGCCATGACAATTTGTTGATGAACTCAAGTAACAACAACGGAAGCAAGAAAGGGAAAGAGAAATCACAACGAACAACTACTGTAAAGAAAGAGGATGAGAAGCCTTATTGCTCACATTGCAAGAAGAAAGGGCACACAGATCCAAGATGTTGGAAACTACATCCCAATCAGAAGCAAAAGTGGTTCAAGGATCAAAAGGGTAGTAGAAGACTGCAACTATTGTGCAGGATCTCGGATCAGGTTTTGATGATGGAACCAAGATTTCAGTTGTGGTTATAAAAGGTAACATTCATGTTGTTAGTACTAGTTCCCATGATTCTTCTGTAAAGTGTAATGAAGTACCTGTTGAAAGTAAGAGGAATGAATTATTTAATATAAGGGCTATTGCAAAAAAAAAAAGATTGATACACTCAGAGATAGTGGATCACAAGTGAATCAAATCTTTGAACAAGTTGTTAAGAAATTGGGATTAAAAAACAACTCCTCATCCTAAGTCGTATCCATTGGGTTGGGTGCATGATAATGCTTGGTTACATGTGTCAAAGCAATGTAAACTCCGATTTGCAATCACATCCAAGTTTGTAGATGAGGTAGAGTTAGATGTAATTTCGCTTGATATCTGTGAGATGGTTCTAGGTAGTCCCTACTTATATCACAAAAAAACTATTTTCTACAGGGAACATAATAAGTATCATTTGTTTAAGGATGTAATTGAATATATTGTAAAATATCATCACATGAAGAATTATAGATCTATTGTGAACACAAGGCATATGAAGATGATTGTAAATGCAAGCAATGCTTTATCTCTCATGTCTGTAATAGCTAGTGATACTAAGCATGAAGATGAAAGGGTGTCATAGACAACACAGTGTGAGGATCAGTTGCAAGCATAATTAAGCCTTCATCCAAAGGTGGTAAAAGAGGGGTTGAATGATTCATTTTCTAACAATGTTCCTACTCAGGAGATTCAACAAGTTGATACATGTTCCTTCACACCAGTTTATTCAGTACTATTGCTTGTTCTTCTACTAGTTAGTTCCATGTGGATGATGGATGCAACAGTGAATATTGATGAGAATACAATTGATTGCATCAACAATGCTATTTCATTTTTTATTGTGTTTGTGATAGGATAGATGGTCAAAATTCTAGCAAGGTGGACAGATGGTATTGAGCAAGTGGGGCGACAATGCCCTAGCTCAAATTGTACATAAAAATAGACTTTTGGAGGTCCAAAAGCTTCTCAATTGGGAGGAATGATCCAGGAGGATCCAAAAGACCTTAAAAATTCATAGTCTCAGAATCATATGGAACTAGCTCCATCACATAGGGCTCACCTACATAGTCCCAATGCAACTTGAATCGCATCAAAAGGAGACCGTACACCCGTGATATGCTTGGTCAAAGTTGGGGTCAAACCGAGTATAGGGGCCAGTCAGAAAGGTGGAAAATTTGATCATCTAAAAAATGGTCAAAATCCACACCATGTCGAAGAGCTCATTTCCATGATTTTGACGCCGTTCATTTCATCAAAAATGGAGCTCGGATGGCGAAGTTATGACTAGTCAAAGTCTTGGTCAAACTTGGTCAAAATGGCGACGTGGCATCACCAAAGCTTGATACTTGGCATATGACATGGAAGGAGTAGTGAGTTGGCATAAATATGGATTAAACCATAATAAATAAAGGAAAAAAATGTATGGTTTAAAAAATAAAAAATAAGGAGGATTTAGTGGGATTTGATCTCTTAACCCATGCCTTAAAATCCTCATGCCTTGCCCATAAAACAAGGAGAGAAATAAAGCCCATAAACTCATATTTCAACAAATTAACCCCTTTAACCACCTTTCTCGTATTTCAACGAATTATAATATTTTAAGGGGCTTAAAATAATTGGTTAAAGATTTTTAAGGGAAGCCTTAGGGTGAAAATGATGAAGCTCATTTTTTAAAAGATTTAAAGATTAAAGGGCTCAATATGGGTGATATGGGGAGATATGGAAATAATTTGGTTTAAACCCCTAATTAGCATTTGTAAATGTATTTAAAGGGGGGATTTTTCTCTTGTAAGGGCAATCAATTATTTTTGATTGAAAATTATTGTGAAATATTGAAAATTCTCCTGGAGAGAATAATTATATTATAGGGGAAATTATTAGAATAGTGAGAGTTTGAGGAGGGAGAATTCTTTCGAAGGATATTTTT
The DNA here is from genome assembly GCA_007115665.2 of Sequoiadendron giganteum. Taxonomy (NCBI): domain Eukaryota; kingdom Viridiplantae; phylum Streptophyta; class Pinopsida; order Cupressales; family Cupressaceae; genus Sequoiadendron; species Sequoiadendron giganteum. The sequence continues at coordinate 358,881,772 of CM021110.1, read as the reverse complement.
GTAAATACGAAGACGTTTGAATTGTCTTCAAGTGTTGAGAGAGAGATTGTGAGGAGATTTTTATGCGGGTTTGGAGCTTGGATATTGTAACAAGGCATTTTTTTGCTTGGCAATTTTAATGAAAGCGGTCCAACGTTGAGAAGCAGACCAAGAGACGTAGTCCTTATTGGACGAACTCCATTATCAAGCTCCTGTGTTAACTTCTCTTTTGTCTCATTCTTCTATCTTCTGTCTAATTTCCTCTCTATTTCATTTCATTTTATTTTTCAATTCAGTACTTGATTTCTAATTACAACATTTTAGTAATTAGTAATTTCATTAATTTTTGTAAAAGTGAACCTAGTTTGTAATTTCAACGGTTAAACAACATAGTCTCGCAATTCTGTCTGGATTTAAATACATTTGAACTGTAAACCTCTAACTATAGATCAATGGCTTGGGAAAATGACATGTCTATGGCATGTCTAAGAGGTAGGGTGGCCTCACATGTGTGAGTGATATGCTCACACATGTGTGAGAAAGGGGTAGGATAGGTAGGTTAGGACACTTGTCACATGATGACAAGTTTAGATCTTGATCCATGTAGATGGATTTAGGGGCTAGGATTGAGTGAGAGGATTGAGGGTCAAGTGGAATTAAATAATAAGAAAATGATAATTAAGGTTAATTAGCCTAAATAAATTATTTAAGTAGTTACTAATGAATTTATTTATTTGGAAGGTTTGGGGGCTAAGGTTAGATTTAATTAAATAAATACAAATTTATTTAATTAAGTGTGAGATAAGGATGAATTAAAAAAATATTATATATTTAATTAATAGATAGAATGGGGTGATGTCAAGTGTGGTCGGATATGGACATATTAATATGTCTACATTTTTCCCCTCTTTGATATAGCATCACAAATGTAAGGAGTGGCATTGTATCAAAGAAGAATAAAATATAGTGGGTAGAAAGGGATGAGGACTAATGGCATGATGCCCTAGTCACTAATAAGATGAGGAATGATGATTAGGAGGTATTGGTATGCCCCCTTGAGAGGACAAGTGGGTTATAAGAACACATGTGTTCTCTTGAGATGGAGAGGAGGGATAGAGGATGAAGGATAGAAAGAGGATGTAATTGAGATAGATGGACAAAGAAAAATGATGGATAAGAACAATGTTGAAATAGTATAAGAAACCTAAATTTGATATGTACTTTATGTTATGCACCAAGGTATAAGGAACCAGGGTGATAATATTCCAAGTACGTGGTAGAATAGGTCAAGTGCAAACATATATGCCTTATGAAACCATGATATGGAAGACCATGATGCCTTTGTGGAAACATGGTGCAAATACCATAATAAATTTTGACAATAATAATACACACAAGAAACAAGAAAGCATGGACAACAAACCAAAAACAAACCAAGACTATGCCCCAAGTCAAGCTGAAAACCAATTGATTGATTGATGGATTGATGATGATGATGATGATAGCAATGTTAACAATAAGAACAATGTGTACCTTAAGGATTGTGTTGTTAATGATTAAAATAACACTTGGGTTTGGAAGGATACATCCCTATGATGATAATTGGATAGTGGATCAATTGATTTCAACTAATTTGGATTAAAATGATGGGATTTTTTTTGGATGATGAGCTGGATTACCGGATTGGATTGCATGGATTAGGATTGACTTCAATATATGGAATAGATTTGGATGGCTGGATTGGAAGGATAGATGGAGGATAAATGGATGGAGGAAAGGATCAAGGATATGGGATGAAGGATAAGACAATTATGATAGAGGAATGGATAAGAACCAATGATAAGGGAGAACAAAGGCTTGGTAAATTATGGAAATATAGAGGGATTGAGTGGATGGAGAGTTATAGTAGATGAGAGGATGGTAGATGGAAGCAAGGAGGGTGAGAATAGGATAATGGAGCTCCAAGGACTAAGTTACAATGAAACAATATTCCCCGTACTATAGGTAGTACAAAAGATGATGGAATGAATAATGGTAAAGGATGTATGTGATGGGAGGAGGGTGTACATAACAGATATGTATGGAAACAAGAATAAGGTGTGCATTGTCCAAATCATGTATGGATATTTTCTTCTAACTCTTTATCAAGATCAAAGGAGGGAAAATAGATGATATTACGGGGGGATGGAGATAGGATAAGGGATATGATATGGGATATATGGATAGGATTATCAAGATAAAGTGGATAAGATATGAATGCATGCATGGATATTTTACCCCTAGGCTCCTCATCACGATCAAACATGGGAAGGGAGAAATAAGTTGGATAGGATTGGAGGAATGAAATAAGATAAGGGATATGAGATTATGGATATTAGAATATTTTTATAAGATGAGGTAGATAGGATAGAATGGAGGCTCCTTATCAAGATCAAAGATGAGAAAGGTGGATGGGATTGGACAGGATAGGAGGAAGGAAACAGGATGATGGATTTGAGATGGAAGATTTTGGAGGATGAGATAAGATGTGGTAGGTATGATACATGATGTTTTTGAAGATCCTTACCCTTATAAAGTTCAAAGGAGGGAAAGGGGAGGATGAACTTAAATAGGATTATAGATAGGGTAGTAGAAGGTGTGGATATGATGTGATATGGATTAATCTTGCTCTCAAGTGTAGAGTGTGAGTGGATGTAAATCTTGGAAAGGTCAACATTGGCACACACCTTGAAGGGTGGTGGAGTTGTAGAAGTGAAGTGAATTTTGGATTTGTCGATTGAGATGGAGGAGTGGATATGGACTTTGGGATATAGGGGCCTAAAATGGATGGAGGACTTAGGATAGTGGATTTTGGGATACAGAGGTTCAAAATGGATTAGAAAGATGTGGGATTTTTAGATGGAGTGTTGGAAGCTTTTGGAGGAGTAGATTTGGATGCTAATTAAGATGCATTGTTTCTACGAGTAGTTTGGGAATGCATATGGTTTTTTACTTTGAATTTTTCATGATGGGCATTTGTGATTTTTTATATTTTTATATTTTTATTTTGGATCAGATTTTTCTTTGTTTTTACATGTATTTTTGATGGGGGATGTTGATCCTTGGATTTTTTATGGATTTTATCTTGATGTATTTTATGTTTAGGATCTAGATTACTTACAAGAAAAAATGTATTGGTGGATGGAGAGGAATGATATGGAGGTCTTATGTATGGTTTAATGTATGTAGGATGTTGGAAGGATTTTAAGGATGTGTGAGTTTGTTGATCCTGATTTTGGATTTGAGGCGATAGGTAAATATGATAGTGGGATTTTGGAATAGGAGTGACAGGTGCTGGAATGTATGGAGCCAAGATGGATGGAAGAGATGGCAGGCCTAGGTTTGAGACATAGTGACCCAAAATGGATGGAAGGGATGAAGGACATGATTTTGGGACATAGGGACCCAAAATAGATGGAAGGGATGAGGGATTTTTCTTAGGAATACAAGGACCCAAGATAGATCTGGAGTATGGAGGGTATGAATGTTTTGACTTAAGTGGAGGGATGTGAGACTTGGAAGGAGTACTGATGTTTTGATCTTGATAGCCAAGGCCATGAAAATTAGGTTTTTCTTGGATTTGGATGGGTTATAATATGCCTTGCTCATGGAGGCCTAAACCTTTTCCTTGATAGTGCATATTTTGACAAATTATTCTGCCAATAGGATTTTTATTTTGGAAGCAAGACTTAAGTCCATTTGGAGGGGGATGTGATATGCAAGGAATTATAGGTTCTTGGAGTAAACTAGATTGGATGAAATTGGAGGAACCCATTTGATAGGTGTGGGGTTCATGGGTAGCTTGGAGAGCGGTGAAAGGATCTTGTGGAGGGTTAGGATCGTGAAATAGACATAAAGGGATGCTTTGATATTGACTTGGGGTAGGATCATAGGATGGAGGAGGATCATAAGATGGATTGGTTGATATATCTTGATATTTATTAGGAGGGGGATCATTAGATGGGGTGGAATGTCTTGCTCTTGAGATGGAAGAAGATCATGAGGTGGGATGGAAGGAGATAATTGGATGGTCTAGGAGGGATGTTCAAATCTTGACATGGATGAGAATCCATTCTAGCATGATTTGGATGAAGGGATGGTGTGATGGGGTAGGAAGGTTGGATATACTTGTCCAATTGGGTAGATGGAGAGATAGGGGATTCATGAGATTTATGGGATTGGGGTTTGTATTGATTTAGAGATGGAGGTGGATACATGTCATAGTGAGATTGCACAACTTTATTTTTGCATGGGGATTTAGCCACCTTTGTTAATATTCCTTGAAGACCATAATGAAGGACATGGCATGAAGTGGATTTGTAAGATTGGGTGATGTGGATTATATGGATGTAGGAGATGAACAAGTGGAATAAGAAGTGGAAGCTTTCATGGATTTGTAAATTAAGGATGAGGATGAGGATCTTGAAAAGGAGTTGGAGATGGATATTTGGGATGTGGATGGGGTTGGAGGGGAATTTTGGATAGAGGCTTGGTTTCCCTTGTCAAAGGAAGGGGGGGATAAGAAATAAGAAAAGGATTGGGATTGGATGGAGGTAGGGATGATGAAATTTTAGCATCAATACTAAGGAAGTAACTAAGCATGGAATCTTTATCATTATTAAAGTAGTAAGCACAGATGAAACTGGTGGATGGGGATAGTTCCTTTTGGTCAACAAAACTCTCATTATCATCATATGGATCATATTTTGGGTTGGTCAACAAGAATAACCTTATCATCATCAATGATTGGAGGGGAGCTATAGAAATAATACATGATGTTGGATTGGATTGGGATGGATGAGGTTGGATTAGAATAGATTAGGTTGGACGAAGGATATATTAGATGGTTGGACATGGTAAGGATTGATTGGAAGAGGAAAGTTTGGGATCAATTTTAGATGAGGATAGATTAGGATGATGGATTAGAAATTGATTGGATATTATAAGAATATGACCTAAGGATAATGGTTTAAGGATGAGATCCTTGGATGAAAGATTGTGATGATGATGAAAGGATATGGGGTATGAAGGAGATTAAGTCCTTAACCAAATTTTGATGGCCAAAGGATGATTTTGATTAAGGATGAGGATTGGATGCTTGGTTGAGATAGATAGATGGATAATGAGTGATTGAATTTGGATGAAGAGTAGATAAATTAGATTAGGATTTGGTTGGAACTGTATTATTTTGATAATGAGATTGGATTAAGATGATGATGATGGATGGAGGTTAGGAAAAAGATGAATGATGAAAGCAGATTGAGAAAGAGGTTTTCTTGATGTGGATTATGAAGGATAAATGAATAAAGGAAGATTAGGATAAGGATTAGGAATTTTATTGGATTAGAAGAATCAAGTTAAGATTAGGATCCCAAATGATGGATTAGGGATGTATTGGAGATAGATTGAGATGATTAGGATGATTAAAATAAAATAGTTGGTATTTAGGATACCCAACCCAACAATAGGGGGTCACCTAGGGATTGACATGATCCCCCACATATAAGGGCTTGGTAGTGAAGCCCCTGAAGATTTTTTTTGGTAAGATGAATGATGAAGAAAAGAGGTTTTTGGATATGAATTATAAAAGATAAATGAATGAAGGATGATTAGGATAAGGATTGTGATTTTGATTGCATGAGGAAAAATAATTAGAATTAGGGTCCTAAATGGGATTAAGTATGGATTTGGAGGTAGATGTGGATGATTAGGATGTTTGGGATGAGGTGGATTAGAGAATTAGGGATAATTATGCTGGAAAAGAATGATTAGGATAACATGAAGGATGATGAGGATCCCTGATTGGGGATGATAATTTATGAGATTAGGGATGATAATGATAGGATTAGGGATGATGAGGAGGGGGTTAGTGATGATGAGGATGGGGTTAGGGATGATGAGGATGGGGTTAGGGATGAATGAGGATGAATTAGGGATGAGGAGGATGGGATTATAGATGATGAGGATGATTAGGGATGATGATGATGAGATTAGGGATGATTAGGATGAGATTAGGGATGGTGAGGATGAGATTAGGGATGGCAAGGATGGGATTAGGGATGATTAGGATGGTTAAATTTGAATTGGAGATTATTTGAACGACTTGATTTGGAGGACACCTAGACTTAGGGTTTTGAGTTGAAACAACACAAACATTGAAGAATACTACAAAGGCACTAAACTAGCAAATGAACTATCTGAAAAGGTGCAAAGTAGCATAAAATGGCACCTAATACTAGTTTAGCACCTTTGGGAGTTTTTTCAATGCATGTGCAAGTATTGAAAGACATGAAATGGTGCCTAAGCCTAGTTTTGCGCCTTTAGAAGTTGTTTCAAAACTTGGGTCTACTTAGGAAATGAAGTATCTTTCTTGGGGACTAAATTATCAAAGGCATTGAAACAAAATACTTAGGCACTAAAACTAACTAGTATGAGGTGACTTGGATAAATTTGGATGGTTAGGATATTTGGGATGAGGTTAGGGATGATGCGAACGAGATTAGAGATGATTAGGGATAATTGGGTATGATGTCTTAGGGATGATTAAGGATGATTAGAGATGGTTTAGGTATGATTAACAATGATTAGGGATGGTTTAGGGATAATTAGGGATTATTAGTGATGGTTTAGGGATGATTAGGGATGGTTTAAGGATGATTAGAGATGGTTTATGGATGATTTAGGGATGATTAGGGATGATGAGGATGATATTATGGATGATGAGAATGATTTAGGGATGACTAGGATTGGATTAAGAATTATTAAGGTTGCATTAGGGATGATTACGAATGATTAGAGTTGGATTAGGGATGATGAGTTGGATAGGATGAGGGATAATTATGGGAAATTTAGGGATGATTAGGATGATATTGGGGATGATGATGGTTTGTGAATGATTATGGATAATTTAGGGATGATTAGGGATGATTAGGGATGATGAGGATGAGATTAGTGATGGTTAGGGTGGTTTAGGGATGATTATGGAGCTATGGATGGTTGATTGTACTAGGTATATCTAAGGTCACTACTGATGAAACCTAAAGCTTGCTCAGTGGAGGTGATCAAGTAGTCAAGTCAATTGTTTAGGTTTTGAAGTGAAATAGTGCAAGTGCTGAAATAAAGTGTAGAGGAATTGAACTATCAAAAGTGTTGAAATATGATGGAGATGTTGAAATAGTATCTTGAAGGGGATTTTCTTAGGCACTGAAATAGTCTTCTTAGGTGGTGAACCAATAAAACTGTTGAAATAGGCTACTTAGATGATGAACTATCATCTTGGTTGTGTTTTTTTATTTTGGAAAGAGATTTCACACATAAACAAGATGAATAACTTGAATTTTTTAGGGTAATAAGGCTATTTTCAACAATAAATATTGAGTGTCTTATAACTGGTATAACACATAAAAGGCACCCAAATAATTTAGCACAATCCTAAATTAGTCAAGTAGGAGTGTATACTTAATATGGACCCACCATCCAAAAGGATAATACCTTCAAATGAATGGGTATCTGGGGTATAAAAAGGTTATGTACCACCCTTACACCCCTTACCTTAGAAGTATAAGGTCCTACCAAGGGATATTTTTCACCTCAACAAGAGAAAGTACATAGGGAGTAACTTCATGCATGATACTGTACCCTACCCATAATAAGCTATGAATGAATGGTCTTAAGCTAGGATATACAAGATCTCTAAGGATTCCTCTAAATACCAAGAGGGCACATGAGGCACAATTGTGAACACTATCCCATCTAAAATCATGGGTTGGGAGCCAGACAAAATCTCGAATGAGCGCTTCACTTTGTGTCCTAAATTACTAGGAGCCTTAGGGATTTGTTAAATATGATGTAGCTAGATTGGGGTACAAGTTTTTTTCTCCCCTATTTATATACCCCATCATTAACATATGATTGAAGTCGTCCCTTGGGGAAATGAAATCCCCAAGAAGGCCTCCTTAAGGGAAGGACTTTGCTAGGTGTTTTTGATCACCTAAGATCACACTAGGGCAATGGGAGAGGATTTAATCTAAAACAAAGATGAGGGAAAGTGTGGGTTTTTTATCTCCAAGATAATATTAAGAACAATGGGAGAGCATACACCAAAAACTAACCCTACAAACACAAAAAAGAAAGTTAATTTTCACACTACTCTAACGTTAGATGCAACTAAACTAGTGGTAGGAACTAACTCTTTGACAAGAGTTATTGCACAAAAAGTTAGCAATTTTTGCTTTTCAAGGTCTTGGAAAAGTGTGGTACAATTGTACAACTAGTTAGTGACTGAAAAAAATTAAGAAAAAATAATGAAACATTGCAAAAATAGTAGAGGCACCAAAACACAAAGCTTAGGCACTGAACTAGAAAAAGTGTTAACAATGATAGAGGCACTAATCCAAAACAACTACAAGAAAACTATCAAAATCATGTAAAAATATCAAACCACAACAACTAAAAAGCTTTAAAATATCAAAAAATTAGTTCAAATAGACAAGAAACCTATTAGTAAACACCTAAAATTGAGAAAATATGCAAAAACTAGAATAATTAAACATAAACTACAATATTAATAGGGGTGTTGAAGTAGTCGATGGGGGCACTAAACCACCATAAGCACTGAAATATGATGGAGGTGTTGATCTCACCAACATAGGTGCAAAACCATAGTTAGAGGTGTTGTTCCACTACCTACAACATAAAAACTTGCACAAAAACTCAAATTTGTATTGGTTTAGGGATGTGGATCCCACTAGGTATGCCAAAATGAAGATGATGAAAATGGGTAAAAACATAAGATAAATGCAAATAACACACAATTACCTTTCCTTTTACCTTTCTCACTTCATGGATTGAGTTGAAGTAGATGCACCCATGTCTACTTTATTTGCTCTTGTTGATATTATAGTTGGATGGAATGTGGTTGTTTAGACCAACACCATGATATTGAGATTGAGCATTGAATGAAGAAAATATCATCATAAGGATGTGATGATGGAAGAATTATTACCAAAATGAGAGAAAATGCATCAATTTGTAGATTTTTGATGGGGGAAATCAATTGCAAAGATGCATTGACTAAATGGAGGGTCAAGATTGAATGAGGTGATGGAGGCTTAACCTTGTGACAAGTGTCATAAGATGAGAGGAGGTGTAAGAGAAAGGTGTGCTCACACATGTGTGAGAAAGGGGTAGGATAGGTAGGTTAGGGCACTTATCACATGATGACAAGTTTGGATCTTGATCCATGTAGATGGATTCAAGAGCTATGATTGAGTTAGAGGATTGAGGGTGAGGTGAAATTAAATAATAAGAAAATGGTAATGAAGGTTAATTAGTCTATATAAATTAATTAAGTGGGTGTTAATTAATTTATTTAGTTAGAAGGTTTGGGGGCTAAGGTTAGATTTAATTAAATACATTTAAATTTATTTAATTAAGGGTGAGATAAGGATGAATTATATAAATAAATATTATTTATTTAATTAATAAATAGAATGAGGTAAAGTCATGTGTGCTCGTATATGGACAGATTTGGATGTCTACAACCTTAAGTTAATGCTATTTTTGGTCCATTTGATTACCAACAAGAATGCTAAAATATTTAAAAAATTTCAAAACTTTAAATTTATATCTCAAACAACAAATGCAAGTATAAAATGAATTTCATTGACAAAGTAAGCATATAAAATATAATTTCTAACTGAAGTGGCATCCACATGAATAAAATAATCATTATGAACAACCCATAACAATATGTTTTCTCTAATGCTATAAAAATTTAAATTTACTCTACTTTATTTACCAAAAATATAGTGCTCACAAAAGTTAAAATTCATAGAATAACTAGATAAATCATCCACCATATTATATAAACAAAAATTTTAGTCCTTTTTTACCAATGTGACCTATCATATGGTGCCACAACATACATGAATCTCAGTTTTAGTTACCTACGATAATTTACAATAAGTAGATTCATCAAGCTTGAAAAAAGTACCACATTGGGACCCCTTAGCTAGCACTAGATTTCCTCTAGATAACTTTGAATAAATCCTATCAAATATGACTACACCCCAAATCCATTAATTTTAGAAATTGAAAGAAAATCTTGTGCTAAACTTGGAATGTGTAACACATTTATGAGATATTTCACTCTTCGTCCATCACTAAGCACAATTTTTATCATACCTTTGCCAACAATCTAATGTGAAATGGTTTTTCCAAGGAACACATCAACAATCATATGACATATATGGAGAAAATAACTCCCTATGACCCTATTCATGTGATATGAGGCACTTGAATCAATCAACCACAATTCATCACTAGAAATGTTATCTAGAACAAAAAAAGTATCATTTTCATCATAAGAGGATTTTTCATTGGAGGAAAGAATACTTCTTCCTTCTATATTTCATATTTACATGGACTCATTTCCTATAGTTAAAACATTTAAATCTACTCTTACATGGGGTTTTAAACCATCCTTTTGACTTAGACCTCTCCTTATCCCCCTTTTATTACTATATTTTCCTTGGGTCTAGTCCATACATGTAGTGCATCTTTGGAACCCTCATCCATATATTTCCACCTCATCTCCTCACTAATCAAAGTGGAAATAAGGGAATCCATTTTGGTATTTATAGTAGAAACACTCAATACAATGATTATATTCTCCCAAGACTCTAGTAAAGATAAAAGTAATAAAATACACTAATCTTCCTCTTGTAGCTTAACATAAATACTACTAGCTAACTCAAAATGAGCTTAAAATCATTTAAATTCTCAACTATAGAGTATCCTTACACAATTTTAAGGAATAAAATTTTCATTTTAAATAAATATTGTTTACCAATATCATTGTTTGATAGATCTCAATGATTATCTTTCACAAATTGAGAGTGGCAACTTTCTATAGTATATTCAATAAAATAGAATTTTCATGGAAAAATTGTATGGTTCCTCATGATTTTTTCATCTTTATCCGATCTTCATCTACAACATCTATAGGTTTGAACTATGTTGTCATGACTATCCATTGATATCTCTTTTCTAAGAGATCCTTTATTTTTAGTTTACACAACTTAAATTTAGAGAAAATGAATTTAATAATATTCTATTTTAACGTGATTTTTGTGAGTTCTCTAACCACACTTGTATCTATAAAACCATTAAAAATTACTCCCACAATAACAAAAAAATACACAACATTGCAAGAAAAATGTCCCCTTCTAAATCATTTTTTAGCTTTGATACCAAATGTTGATTAGAAAGGTAAATTTCATCATGAAAATAATATCACAATAGATATTTAATCCCATAAATTATGTGACTAAGACAATAAAAATTAATGAATAAGAAGCCAACACAATTCCAAACCATACCACTAAATTTATGTGGAGAAACCCTTGTAGGAAAGAGCTTTACCACTAAAAAATCCTAAGCTTGTATTACTTTCAAGAGATTATACACTAATACAATTAGTTATATCTCTAATAATAAACTATTAACATAAGATAAATTCAAAAATAACCTTACAATATATTTCCCCATTTCACCAATATATAAATTTTTTGAAACAAGAAACCATCAATTAGTATGCAAACTTTTAAATCAAAACCATGAGCCATGGTAAAAATCCACCGCTCTAGTCAACATTAAGCATCTAAAAATAGTATGAAACTCCTCTCACAAATATTACATCCTTCTTATATATCCTATATATGATAAATTATATTATAACAATCAAATTGACCAAGATCCCAATCTTAGGTGCTCCATGAGGGCATTCAAATTTTGTGTTATAACCACCAAATTAGGAAGATGCTTTGTACCTCCAAATTTTAACCTTTGCAATGTAACCTCCAATTCAATACCTTCTTAAAAAATATCCCAAGTATCCCAAAGAATAAATAATGTTCCTGCCCACACATGGGCATCCCATTTTTTTCACTTGATCATGTTTGGAGATAATACATTAGTTATCATCTACATAATTACATATAATTAATCAAGACTTAGGATTAAAACTCGAATACAACCCCTTATCCTAACATTAAATTACACCAACCATGGTGTCTACAATAATTTTTACAAGAAAATCCAACTATTCTTAGGCATAATATTCTCCATTAGCAATAACATACTAGATTCACATAATCTATTCATTAACCTATAGTATTTGAACAAAAAGGATATACTTGAAAAATATACACTCACATCAACCCACATCTCTGTACACATTTTAAGTGTATAGCTCTCATCAAGACTAGAATCACATGAAACCTCCATATCTTAAATTTGATAGCTGAGCTCTTTGTCATACTAAACTAGACTTGAAGTACATTGAATAACATTGAATAACAACCACATTGATCTACTTTTCAATAAAACACAATTCCATCCATGCACTTCAACATTCTATGCTAGCAAACCACTTCTTCACTAGCAAAAATATTTTGGATTGCCTTCTTGCTATCAATCTACCCTTCTTTACATTCTAGCTTTAGAACACAAGGATTCACTTCCCTCAACAACGTAGCATGGGCTCATATACACACTCTCCTTTTATTATTGGATTACAAGTACTAACTTAATTTTTAGACAATCATGCATACTCAATACCATGATTTAAAAAATAATCAAGTCAATACTCTCCAAACCTTCATTGGTACCTATGTAAGAGTATGAATACTTTGGATCTTCACCCATTCTTCAAATTCATATACCTTTCTATATTTACATCTACAAATCATTAAAAAAAAATGCATATCAACAAGTTATGCATCACACACACCTCTTATCCATTTTTATGCTTATATCTCTCAATATTTTTATACTGTAATGAGGAATTTACTCTACAAGAAAGGATGAAGTGATTTGGATGAAACCATCAAATGGTTTGATATAATTATCATTTCTTCAAAATTTATCATCAACAAGTTTTATTCAACAATCACTAGACATAATGGAGACCAATATTCTACAAGGAATGGTGAATGATCCAAGAATAATTTTATACAATTCATGCTCTTTTGTGTTGGATCAACATTAGCACACATCATGTTGTTATATTTACATGTGTACACTTCACACCAAGCTACATTGCACATTAATTTTTTTGGGAAAAAAAGTTCCTAAATTTGCACAAGCATCAAACAAATGGTTTAGTATAAGATAGTTGTGCACACACTCTCCAGTCACATTGTGTAATGCCATAAAATTGCAGCCCTTGCAATTTCACTTACCTATGGAATGAAATTACTCAACCTTTTCCCCTCTCAGGATGCTTAGGAACCCCCTTTTCAACAACTACCTTTGTGCGCAAGCTTTAAATTTGATGTAACAATCCCGGTGTTTTGCTTAGTAAAATTTCAAAATTTTCACCTCAAGTAAATGATCCATGATGTCATAACATAGCAATAATTTTTTTTATTTCCATAATGTAAATTACATGCATATTTGAAATAAACACTATTCCAAACTTCTTTTGCATTTCATTGTAATTTCATCAATCTTTCCATAACATAGATTTCATATTGAATAAATTCAAGTTTATCATTCATGATTATATCCTTCCATATAAATGGGTACAAGATACATAAATAGCTCCTTTGAGCTTAATTTGGTAATAGATATACAAGTTGGCCTTGATGTCGCCACATTGGTGCATACATTCTAGATGTCTCCATTCCCTAGTGTATACTCTCTAGTTGTCCCCAATACTAGCGAAAGCATCCACAATCCTCAGATGCCAACTAATGAGCAAAAGCATCACTCAAGCAATTTTTCGCCAACCATAGACTAACTATGCCCCTCGCACACCTACCACATGTGGTAAGATGGCCCTTCCCTTCGATGAAGAGTTTGGTATGGTAACCTCATAACAATAGCCTATTTGATCTTCGTGTTGTGCCCTACATAAATAGAACTTGCATCCTCTACAATATTGAACTAGCATGCATAAAAGGAGCACAGTGAATTGACAATACAATCAGTTCCAAATTACACTACTTTGGCCAAAGTATTCTCACCCAGTACTTCAAGTGTCACTCATCCTATTCACATACACTACCATAACTCGATTTGGATTATAACCATTCATATACTATGCTTAAGTAATTTCATTCCATAGGTAATCATTAACCTTTGAAATAACCAATTCCCCTTTTTTCAAAACACAATGGTATCTCTACCAATAAAGCATAAGCATAAGTTACGCCCCCTTCAATTTGGATATTCTAATCCCTTGGTCTAACATACAAGATTTTCTAGTCTACACATTAAATTTACATTAACAACTTAACAAGCTATTCCCTTAAATGGACAACCTAGTTCCAAGAATACTCCTTATTTGATCTAAAGTATAGCTACATGAGATTCATCTTATCATAGAATAAATATTCATAAATAATTGACTCCATTTAGAAATATATCATGACAATAAGTGATTATCATCAAGAGTATAATCTCATTAATGATTAACCTTAATTGAAGAGTAATCATAATAGTAAATGATTATATTTGAGAGTGTAACCTCCTTAATAAAAGGGGTTATTCAATGAGTAGAATCTTGTCAACAATATGACCACATAAAGAGTATAAAGCAACCAAACAGGTAACAAATCTAATCCAATTGGTAATCCCTCCTATAGCTCCAAAAAAATAGTATTTCATAAACTCTAGTGATCTACTTAACCACATAGGTGAGTTTGAACCTTGGTATACCCTAATCCCGACTATAATCTATAATCAACAATTAGTCTAATTATGTAGGTTAATCTAAACCTATGTGCTTTAAATAAATCTCAACTACATAACCCATCCAAGTAGGTAATTCTCAACCTATTGGTTTCACTAGGTGATCAAGTAAATATTCCAACCTAGTAGATAATTCCTAACCTAGGGTTTCATTCATTAATCAAATATACTTCTTGACCCAAACAGGTTACTCTCAACCTAGGGTTTCGTTCAGTAGTAAAGTAATGATCAAGTGATCATAAAAGTATAGATTAGCAATATGATGTCTCATCCTATCATATATTTCATGCTATCACTATTGATGTATTGCTAAACCTTGTCATTCCTAAGGTTTCCTAGCATATAAGCTAACAGTGTCTAGACACTTCATGACATTGATACATTTCACATTATACATGTAGTGTAAAATATCTATGTATAGAAACATCATCTGAGTTCCCATATAGGGTATATAAGAGTATTAAATCACTCCCTTAAGCTATTCAAACTTTCATCAAAACTAGTATATAATACTAATGATAAACAATCATTCCTTACTATGGAGTAGGTAAAAAACTCATAAGGAAATCATAACATTCATGATTCTTTACCTTTCCCAACCAACAAATAGATCATTACTCTATTTCAAGCAATCTAATGTGATTTCCAATTTAAACATACAAGGAAAACAATCTTTCAATAAAGTTAAAACATGAAGAGAATAGAATCTCATGCATGTTAATCACTTATTCCAATTGTCTCACTAGATCTCAATCTTGGCCTCCTCTTAGAATATTAGCAACAAATCTCTCTCAATTTCTCTCATCAAGACTCCCTCACAATAAATTTTAGTAAAATAAGAATCTCTCAATGAAAATATAGTAGAATGGAGCAGTGTAGCGATGCATAGAAGAAGTGTATCCAAATGAGGAAAAAATGCCTCATATTTATACCCAAGAACTAGCATCTACAACCTACAAACAAGGCTTACGCTATGGAACTTCTCAAAAAAATACCATCGACTTGGCTTATTAATGAAAAGGTGGAAAATTTTCTCTCAATACTCATCAGAGATTTATAGCAGGTCGACCCAATGCTTGCCAAAAATAGTTTGACTAGTTCATAAAGTACATGCTTCATTCTGGAAATTGACTTTTAGGCTAATTAAACTTCTAAAAGAAACACAAAATTCATATTGGGGTGCCAACTATTCATCACATTTCCTATTTACTAGCTTTATGTTAAAATAGAGGAATAAGTTAGACTCTACTAGGTTGCGTATTACATAGTCAACTTAGTCCAAGACATAACAATCGACACATCTCAATGAATCAACCTCCTTATATATAACACAACTTATTCTTGACTCAACGCATTATAATATATAATATGCATCACTTTACTCACTATGATTTAAGCATTAATTATATGCTATTCATTCTCAATGTATAGTATACATATACGTGGGATTAAGCATTATGTTATTTATACCAAACTTTAACCACCACATGGTTTATCCTAGAAAGCTTTCAAACTCTCATGCGTGGGCTCTATACCATATGTTATATTTGTAGACACTTAAAATTGACCTAGGCCTGTGAACTCAATTTTATCATCAATTCTTCTATACATAACTTAATTATGTCACTCTAATTAATTCAACTATTAATTAAATAATGACTAATTATTTAGTTAATTCATCTCTCTTATTCCTCTTGATTATTTAAATAAATTAATTTTATTTAAATATGTCACTAATGTCTAAAGTCATCTTTAAATTAAATAAATTATTAAATTTATTTAATCCACTATTTCCTCCTTGATTATTTAAATATGTCTCTAACATTAAAGTCCTCTCATAATTAAATAAATCCCCCACAATTTATTTAATTATTAATTCACTTCTTTCACATTTAAATAATTTAAATTAATTATTTGATTGTCTCTCACAATTCATTTCTAAATTTAAATAAAAATCATTTATTTAAATTTCTCTCTCCTCAAGTAAATAAAATAATAATTATTTACTATCACATGAGTTCACCATTTTGGAATTAATTTAAAATATTAATTTCAAAATAACATTTCTCTCCACAAAGTAAGTTATTTCTAAAATAACTTGATTTTCTAACTCATCCTTTTCCACTTACTAATTTTCATCTCACTGTCACAATTATTCTCTTTCCTTGATTTAATTTCTTAAATTAAATCTCATCCACTCAATTTGAATTTCACTTTAAAGTTGCCATAACCCTAATTAAGGAGTTGTTATTTTGAATCTTAGCCACAGATTCTAGGGCACTTCTCAATCTTTGATCTCATCCATCCATCCAAAATTGTATTTTCTATAAAATGCCAATTTTTTCCTCATTTTCAACATCTTTAAAATCTAGGAAATCTCTTAATTTTATCTCTTGACATCTAGGAAATCTCTGGAATTTCTTGTCATCTTGTTATTGAGTTATTGCATTTAGGAATTCTCTTACATTTAGATCTTTAAATCCATCAAAAATTTCATGGGACTAGTCAATAGTAGATTGCTCATCAAAATATGAGGGCAACATTATATTTCAGCAAACTAGAAGGTGCAATTGTAGTCAGGCATGGAGGATGAAGGACTTGGTGAGATTGTTTCATTCATTCCTTTATTTATTCCTTTGCATTTCATTGTTAATTGTGGATTTATGTATTTACATGTGATATGCTAACATTTATCTTGCAGGAAAATCCATAGTTACATTGGTGAACCCGACTTTTTAAAAACACATTTTTGCAGATTGTTGTATGGTCTTTTTTGTCATTTTTTAGGTATAGGTATATGGAACGATGCATTCGATAGTTCCTATGACACAATCGCTCTGATGCGTCGCATATGCCATCTCAAGTGACACAACTGCTCTGTCGTGATGCAGTTGATTCTCCGAACGATGCAATCGACTTCTCAAGCTGCATTTGATAGACAATGAACCACAATTGACATATCACACCGCATCCTCCATACATAACGATACATTCGCAGTCGAGTGCCGCATTCGCTCTATTGCGACGCAACTGATTGGTAATTTTTTTTTCTATTTTATCTTTTTCAGATTTCTTATGTCTTTCTACTTCTAGATTAAGGCTTTTGAGTTACTAATATGTGGGTGACAGCATGTGACAAGATGGAGTTTAACTTAATCTCATTGTTTTTTTTATTGCAATTTAATCCAATAATATTGCATTTCACTCATGGGTAAAATGAACAATCACACTTTTGCATTGGTTTAAAAAGAACAATCATGCCTTCTCATTCGGTTTAAAATGAACCTTTGACTATCTCACACTAGAAACGGTTAAAATGCACCCTTGTTTGATAATACTACAAACGGTTAAAATGAATGTGTGCCTGATGTGTCTTGTGGTCTAGTAACAACCTTAGTAGTGTATATACAATTCTCTTGCGCCTTGTGAGATCTGGAGAATCAAAAACATTAATGAGCTAGTCACTTTATCAAACTTTCATACTTTCAATTTGGGTTTAAAAAGAACAACCATACGAGTGTGAGTGGAACATATTGGTGTGCTCTCTCTTTATTTTTCAATAAAGATTGATCAAACTACGTATATGTTTTCTCGCTTTTGTTTACCTTAGAAACTAGGTCTGCTTTGGTGGGAAAAAGTACTCAGCCCAAAACGACTCAAACCGGCAACGAAGCTTTTAGCCGAGTTACTCCCGATCGGTATATAAATGTGAATCCTAAGGGAAAGCGTAGGATTACAAGTGCGGATATGTCATACGGACCAAGTAGTACTCCCCAAAACCCTGTTGAGCTTAACCTCTTCAGGCTGGAGTGCCTCCTAAATGGATCTTAATCTTGTGCCCCATGTATGGCCACTCGAATGGGTACCCGAACTAAAATCTTTGTATAGAGGCTAAAAACCTTTCTATTCTTTGGTGCAACAATGGTTGTTGCCAAGGCACCCACACCTGCACAATATTTAGTAGAGATGATTAGCCTACCATGGGAGATTCATGGGGGTTGGAAGCTTGGTTGCCCTACGAAGTGAGTGCACTATAAGGGGAGCTCGTGGGGCCAAGCTTCTGGATTCATCCACTAAGAATATGCGGTTGGAGTAAAATCTATGTGGGATTCAAAAGAATACTATCTTTACAGCCATAGGGATTTGTAAATGTTTTCTATGTGGTTTTTTGTCACCTTCTTACAACATCATGTGTTTTCCAAGTGTCTTCAAACAACATGAACAAATGAACATCTACCTCAAAATCTGAAACACCAGCACCAAACTGAAAAAAATTCTTGCAATCTGCCTAAAATTGTCACAAAATCACTTTATGTGACGCATCTACCATTTCAAACTGCAATTGCTAAATCCTGAGGTGCAATCACTTTGTTGGAGCACATTTGCAACTTCAAATGCCGCAATTGACTATCATTCACCACATTTGCTTGATTTAATGCCGCAATCGCCATTTCAAACCGCATTTGCTTGCTTTAACACCACAGTCACCTTTCTTGCAACACATCTGACTTACTGAAACACATTTTCTATGATGCATTTTCCAGTGACCCAAAATTTCACTTCATTGTCAATAACTGAGATTCAAAATTTTCCATATAAGATTCCAAAATGTTTTCCTCTTCTGTTTCTATCAAATCAGATATTGAGTTTCTCAACTTCCCTCATCTTGCATTATAGGTAGCATTTCTAGGTCACCATAGGATTCCATTGCATTTCCTTAGTGGCATTTGGAGGTTTTACCAGCATTATAGACACTCATTTTTTGCAGATCTTAGGAGTAGATTCCTTACAATCCTTTTTCAAACCTTTGAATTCAAGAGTAGACTATCATTGGACTTGCTCACCCCCTTTGTCTTTAGTCATTACCTTTTGTGAACCATTTCCCACTCATTATTTTAGTGTGGAAATTTCACTTTGTCCAACTTCATCCTTTTTACAAGTCCATTGACATTCCAAACCTAAAGCATTGCCAAAAATTTGTATGGTTAAGTGTACATCTCCTTAGATTTACCAATAGTGAGTACATCTTAGAATCCTTCATCTTTGCATACCATTAGTCTTCTCATTTTAGTCTCATACCATTTGCATTAGTATCCTTTGCATTTACATGCCTTTAGTCTCTTTTTAGTCCCATTTGCCTTTACCATTCACCATCATTTCAATAGCATCCCTTTATTTCCAAAAAACCCAAAAACATAGTGTCATAAACAGTCGCATATTTAGGCCATCCTCCACCACTTCCAAAGTTGAGAAAACCTTTTTATGGTTGAAACTAGATTACAGAGAAAGAGAAGACTCATGGGTTCTTTTGGTCAAGACACCAAATTTTCCAATTTCTCTAACGACATGAATTATTTCCCTAATGACATGAATACTTTTCCTAATGATATGGGAAATTCTCTTATCAATCCTTTTAGTGATATTTCATTGCCATCCTCTTCACACAATCCTTTTGAACAATTTGTTCACAGAGACCAAAATGGACAAGTCTATGAGGAAGACATACAAGCTGCTTCCCAAAACCCAGAAGTGGCCTCCTTTGTGGAGGAGTTGGTCTTGCATGATTCAGATAGATACCTATCCATACTGCTTGACCAAGGGGCTAGGCTACCAAAAGGATTTGACATAAACACTTTAAGAGCAACATCTCCTAGTCTTACCAATAAATCACAAAACACTTCCATGGGAGCCCCTTCACAAAATGTCATTAGCACCATTAATGCTACCTCCCTTGGTCATACTACCACCACAACCAATGCATCCACTTTTATCAACACAACGTCTATTGGGGGATCATCAACCCAAACCAACACCACATCACAATCCATCCCCCAACAAACATCAACAATTTTTTCACAAACGTTTGGATCAAAAATGGGTGCCAACACTTCAAACCTCTTTGGGACATCATCTACCTCTATGGGTACATTAGCGAACCTCTTATTAGGTTCCTCTAATGCAATGGCAACAAACTCATCAAACCCTTTTGGAAGGAATAAACGAAGAGTTGTCATTCAAGGCACCCAACCTAATGTCCCAAATTCCTCATAGGTTAATACCAACATTCCTTTGAAGCAAAATACCAACATTCCTCCAGGACATAATTATCTATTTGGGCAAGGCAATCAAGGCACCCAATATTCCACTCCATTTGGGCATCAACATGCTCAAATCTAGAAAGGCCCTCAAATTCAATCCAACATGGCTGGATCCCACATTCCAACTTATGCTTCTCAAGTCCATACACAACATCACATCCCTCATCAAAACATTCAATTCCAACAACTACAAAATCAAAACACCCAATTTGCTCACCAACAACAAATTCCAAATCAACACAACGCATCACAACAGGTGGGAACTCAATCCATACCTGTCACCAACATGTGTGATGCTACCAACAACCCAATTGTGGAAGCACTCACACTCAAACTTTCTGCTCTTCAAACACAAGTGGAGACCTTGCAACAGTCAAACAAAAAACCTTACATGTCATATGATCTATGTCCATATCTATTTGACACAACTTTGTATATGCCACCATTTCCTCCAAGATATGTAATCCCACATTTTCCCAAATACAAAGGCAAAACAAATCCCATTGAATACATAAGAGAATTCACCACCAGTTGCATGGAAATCGCATATGAACAAACCTATCTCATGAGACTCTTCTCTAGAAGTCTCGCAGGCCATGTCCTGGAATGGTTTGTGCAATTGCCTAAAGGGATCAAAACATGGGATGAAATGCCCAATAAGTTTGTGGAAAACTATGCTTATAACATTGATACAAATATTAACATCGCATCCTTATTTAGGCTCACTCAAGACAACACAGGTGAAACCTTTATTCCATTCTTTCAAAGATGGAGAACCCTAGCCAACAGATGTCCGATAGAGATACTCAAAAAGGAGAAATTCACCATGTTTGTTCAAAATATCCTAGGACCACTAAGATATGGCTTACAAGTCCATTATTGCACCACCTTTATTGACCTTGTTGAAAAATGTGTTCAACTTGAAAAAGCCTTGATCGCCAAAGGTGAACGGAAATATGGTGGTAAAAAAATCAACACCACCATGAACACTAACCCAAGTACTTCCAATGACAAAAAAAAAAATACTGGGTTAAGAATAAACACATCACCAATGACGGTGTGGTCAATACGAAAACCGTTAATGCAATAGGTCATGTACTCACCATCAAAGGAGTTCAAAATCAAAATGCACTTGTGACCACACTGACACCAACTACCAATGCTATTAAAAATAATCCTGCTCAGTCTAATCAAAGGCAGCCATGTCAACCATGACAATTTCAAAAACACACATACACTCCCTTGGGTGAGCCTATTGAAATTGTCTTAAAGAAAATTATCCAAAACGGTGTCATAACTTTGGAAGAACCTAAATCGTATGACCCTAGTCAATTCAAGCCATCATGGTGGGATGATAATGCATTTTGTGATTACCACTGTGTCAAAGGGCATAAAAATTCCTCTTGTCGTTAGTTAAGAAATATTGTGCAAGAACTTATTGAAAACCATACAATTGAGCTTGGTGGTCAACCATTTGCATCTAATTCAGATCATACAATCCATAAGAACCCACTGCAGGATCATGGTTTTGGTAACCCCTCCTCGTCCAACACAAAGAATAACAATAATCAAGCCAATTACGTTCACACTGCCTTCAACTATTCCAGTGGAACTATCATTAATAATCTTCGCGCTGCTGATGAAGATTGTGATCCCTTAATGCTTATCCTATTCTAAAGATGCAAATCTAACTATTATGCATTAATGGAAGAACACAAAAGATACACCTCAAGATTAGCCTAAGGAATGATAATGCAAAGAAATGAGATAGCAAAATGAAAACAAGTGATTATACCTTCTTTGCTGTTAAAATCCCTTGGTTGGCCCTTGATGTTTGAAAGCTTGTGTGCTCCTTGGATGGCTATGGAGATGGCTAGATGCAAGATGAGCAAGATGATAAAAATGCAAAGGCTAATAACTAAATGACTTGATTAAATGATGAGAGAAAATTCTTGCAAGTTGAGTAATGATATTGGTAGCATGAGGGTGCAAATGGCTAAGTGTTGAAATAACAAAATGACAAGAGTTTGGTATCAAATGCATGAGGTCCCCAAATGAGAGAAAAGAGGGGGTATTTATAGAGGGATTTTAATTCTCTAGAGAATTCAATGGTTGAGATTAAACCAACAAGGCCAAGATGGAGGGCTATGGTGAATTGAGGACTCACAAGCCCTCACATCTTGACATGTGGAATGTGAGATGGCCTAGGATGAGATGATGTGGAAGTGAGGTTGAAGGAAGGTACATGATGTGGAGGAAGGACAAGTACCTTCGAAAAGGGATGATGTGACCTCTCAATGATCACATAGCGAAGAGGAGAATCTTGGGTGAATAAAAGTGAATTAAAAATTCACATGATTGGGGAATCTTGTGGATAAGACAAGGTTCCAAAAGGAGAGGTGGAAAGTACCTTGGATAAAAAAGGTCCTTAAAAAGGAAAGTACTTACCCACATGCGACAAGTCAAAGATTCTAGAAGACTTTAGCACATGTGATGTGACAAGTCAAAGGTTCTAGAATTTGCATGGGGAAGAGAAGATTCCTTGGAGGACTAAAAGTGAATTAAAAATTCACATGGGGAAGAGAGGAGCCTTGGATGAATAAAAAGGAATTAAAAATTCCTTGGGAGATGGGGAGATTTGACCAAGGTACTGATTAGGCTTAATTGATCAGTGATTAAAAGATGATTAGTGGTTAAGGATGATTAGAAGCCAACTTGAAAAAGTTGGAGGATGTGACACATCCTAATGAAGGATTAGGTATGTGCACATCCCTAATGAAGAGATTAGGAGGTGGGTTAGGATTAAGTGAAAATGATGTAACATGTGAAGAATTAAATAAATGTCATATTTATTTAATTCATTTGATGAGAGGCGAATTAAAGGGTAAGGTATTTAATTATTTAACTAGATACCTTAGGGATTAGAAGAAATTTGGAAGTATTAATTAAATAATAGTGATATTAGTAATCAAGATTTCTGGATGTGCACATCAAGATTTCTCTCTCTATCTGCTAATCATCCTGATGATGGATCATGGAGTTTGATCCGAAATGTTGATGATGAAAAAATTACACACAATTTTATCCAGAAATCTTGATTACTAATGATCATGGATTGTGGAAACAAAATGTTATCAATAGTGATATTACTTAATTAATGTGGATAAAGGGATATTTAGATGAAAAAGGGGTAAATTTGGATAAATGAAGTGTCCAAATTTAGGTGTCTACAAAGATAAATGTGTCAATACCATTACTATTAAAAAGGCCCCATGATGCAATCTCACTCAGCACAAAGGCAAAGTCACCATCCCAAGCCCCTATGTTCATCAACCCAAGATTACCATACCTGGTCCATCTGTCAAGCAGCCTAAACCAAATCCAACATTTAACCTTATCGAGCAATTGAATAAAACATCGACTCAAATCTCCATCATTGAATTGATTTGCATTTCACCTGCGCATAAGGCCATCTTGGATAAATTCCTACAAGAGTCTTTTATCCCAAACAAAATTGATGTCAACCATTTCAAAACTATGGTCGGATATTTAACTTCACCTCACCACATTACCTTTTCAGACATTGAATATTCCTCGCCCAAACCATCTGATAATGATGCCCTCCATATCGAGGTTTTTATCCATAAGCACAAGGTTAGACAAGTCCTAGTAGATGGCGGAGCAGGATTGAACATCTGCTCTTTAAAATTGGTTAAATCTCTTGGCTTCTCTGATGCATGTGTGGATTCTAGCAAGAGCATTGTGATAAAAGCATATGATGATGAAGAACATGCTTCTAAAGGCGTCATCACTATTCCAATTCGTGTGGGACCAGTTATCATAGACACAACATGCCAAGTCCTGGATCTCAATATACATTACAATATCTTACTTGGTCACCCATGGATTCATGCCTTAAAGGCCATTCCTTCCACATACCACCAATGCTTGAAATTTCCTTTTGACGTACCAAAATTACTATCCTAGGAGATCCTGATCCATTTCAATACTATACCAATCTGAGAGCCACTACTGAGCACCAGGTACCCATCAATCGAGAAGCTTCGACTTCTACCTCTTCAAAATATATTGACCTGTGTGCACTCACCAAATCATCCATATCCATTCCATTGACTTCCACCGCACCATCCTCCTCAGCTTCCATACCAAGTAATGACCTTCAGATCCAGGACCTTGGTTGTGGAGAATTCAACTTGAATACGGCTTATTGTATCACCACAATACCTAAGCCACCTAAAGCCTATGGTCGACCTTGCTTTGCAGTCGAGCCTAAAACAACTTTCAAGGTTCCACCAAAAAGAGTATTCACACTATGGGAGACATGAGTGATGAAGCCATTATTGACATAGCTGACTGGATCTACAAAGACCCAAAAGGATTACCTCCACTACCAGTGCATCTCTATGGAAAAGTCTATGACATATGCAAAGCACTAGGTTTTGATGGCACAAGTGGCCTTGGAAAAGAAAACAATGGAAGGAGAGAGCCTATCATCATTTTCAGGCGACCAAATAATATAGGGATAGGGTGTGAGCAATTCAAAATTGACGATCGATGTACCTATGAACTTTCAAGTGAGGACGTAATGACTCCAAAAAGTGTCAAGAAAAGTGAATAATCCCTTACTGAAACTGACTCTAATGAATGGGAATGGGGATCTAATAAAACCTTGAGTGAATATGGTATTGACGAACTATTCCTAGAATCTGGCCAACTCCCTTTTGAGGAAAGATTCAACCAAATGTACAACATTGATCCTATTGACCACCATTCTAAAAATAAGGAATGGGTAAGCATTCCTTGGGATCCGAAAGAACATAAATTATCACCGACAACATCTAAATTATCCCACCTCATTCCTGAACCCACGTAGGAGCCCGATATACTTGAATGTACTATCCATGCCTCATAACTACCAGCCAGTAGACATGATGCTGATAATGTTTTCCCCTATTATGACTATGAATACAACTCATCTAAATTTGAATATGGTCCTTCCATTGAATCTGACACAGAAGTTGAAATTGACAGCTCCGCCTTCACACTTGAGGCTTCCATCTGCATGGTTTTCGCATCTTCCCCATCCTTTACCAGCATGAACAATGGGATTTCCCTTGTTTACCCACAACTGATTGACTGGGACCAACAAGAGCCACCTACTATAGATATTTTTTAGAATGATGAGGCCATTGCAGAATTCATGGGACTCCGATAGGGCATACCGTGGGGTGATCACAAAGGAGTATTTTCTATTGACCTAGATTGTGCAACTT